>CAUYON010115590.1:0-76788 GCA_963573935.1 Arctocebus calabarensis | reverse complement strand
TGGTACATATTCGAAGGGTCAAGAGAAAACTTCTAAATACGGATCAAAAATGTTTTCATATAGCAAACGAGAAAATATCATGAACGGTATGTCAATCAGGTTGATAAAATATCTCAGATTGCATGTGAAGCCCCCACACTGTACCCCATGGTTGAACTAATGCACACAACTATGATTCAATTAAAAAAAAAAATAACTGCTCTTACTTTTAGCACCTCCTATGAGCCAGGAAATGTGTTACATGCTTTAAGTATCTACTCTCCTTTTCTCCTCATGAGGACTGCATGAGGTCAGTATTGTTCTCATCCCACTTTAAATTTGGCTCAGGAGCTAAGAGGCAGAGCCAGGATATAAATCAGGCCTTTTGATCCCTCTCTCGCATTGCCTAACATGTTACTTCCCTGTTGGAAGGGCACCCTTTTCTTCCTGTGAGGGCCCATGAATACTTTCACCTTCTTCCTCCTCTCTCAGCTGTCTCCTTTAACTCTTGCACATTAAAACATCTCTTGAGATAACCAAATGAGTTAGAAGAAGCTGCAGGTGACTACTTCCTTAGTCTACCAGTTGCACCTGGAAGAATGTGTGGGGTGCTTTAGGAATCAGCTGTCCCTCAATCCTTGGTGATTCTAGGCCCTACATGAGCTAAATACACCTGCACTCACTTCATCAAGGTGATCTACCAACTGTTTCACTGGCAAATTGCCCCTCCACCCCATGTTCATTGGATGAATTATTTGAAGTTATCTGGGGGAGATATAATAGGATTAATCCATTTCTAATCCTGTCTTAAAATTTTAGGAGATGCATCAAGAAGTAAAAAGAAAGTTACAGTCATCTACCCACTCTCCTAACGATAGCTTATATCCCCCAGAGAAGAAATTTCCCTTTTCTAGGGGGTGACTATAAGTTTCTCTGCTTTGGAGCCCTACTGTGTAATCTAGGGAAGCTGACATTTTCCATTCTGTAATAGGGTAACCCTGTCACCTGGTCACTGGTTTGATGATTCCTTGACCAGACTTCTTTTCCTCTCCTGGCATATGGTACCTGGGATGCATTTATTCTGATTGCCAAGAGCTTCACTATCATCTAGGGATCCTTTACAAAGATAAGGGGTCATAAAACCAATAAAAGTATCCCCTTTCTTGTTATAAGAGTCTTAATCCCCTTAGGATTTCTGTGAGGGTGTGTCTGTCACCTGATTGGAGCGACTGATTTATATACTTAAACATAATTTTGTACCATTCCAAGTAGCTTCCATGCTTTCTTTCTTCCTTTGTCTCTAAGGTAAGCAAGATAAATACCATTGTCCTATAGCAAATGAAGAAACTCAGATATTAAAAAATAGTTATTTTTTAAAGGGAATCCAATTTGAAGTGGAAGCAAAATTATAATTCATATCTCTTCCTCTCAGAATTATGGAGATTCTACTATATCCAATTGTTTGAACAAAGCACAAACAGGTTGTCCTTACTTCCCTAGATACTCCACTATTGTGCGCTAATACATATTCATCACTTAGCCTGTAAGACTCCTAAAGTTCTGGCTGAGAATCTGCAGCCAGCTGCAGCTTACTGGACATTTGGAGAGGTCCCGGAAGGAGCTGCTCCTGTGATCGGGGTACTGCCTGGGTACACAATCTCAGTGTTACTAGACTAAGTGTTATGTTTCTTCTATGCCATAGTAACCAACGCTACCTAACATTAATCCATCCTTCTTCATATACCAGGCAGAGAGCTGTGTGATCCATAGAAATTATTTCATTTACTTCTAACGATCCTATGAAGTAGGAACTACTTTTCATCTTTATTTTTTATGCTTTTAACTATTTGCGTCTGCTGCCATCCCAATACCATAATACTACAGACCTTCTAGGACAGTGGTTCTCAACCTTCCTAATGCTGTGGCCCTTTAATACAGTTCCCGTGGGTTGCGACCCACAGGTTAAGAATCACTGCTCTAGGAGTTCAGCGACACAGACTGGTATTTTTTTTATTATTATCTTTATCATTAAATCATAGCTGTGTACAATAGTGCAATCAAGGGGTACAATGTGCTGGTTTCATATACAATCTTAACTATTTTCATCAAACTGATTAACATAGCCTTCCTGGTAATTTCTCCCTTATTATATGAAGACATTTGTATTCTGCATTTAGCAAGGTTCACCTGTACCCTTCTAAGATGCACTGTAGGTGTGGCCCCACCAATTACCCTCCCTCAGCCCCAACCTCCCCTCTCCCCTCCCTACCCTTGCCCCTTTCCCTATATTCTTGTGTTATAATTGGGTTATACCATTCATATGACAGCTATAAATTAGCCTCATAGTAGGGCTGAGTACATTGGATACTTTTTCTTCCATTCTTGAGATACTTTGCTAAGAAGAATATGTTCCAGCTCCATCCATGTAAACATGAAGGAGGTAAAGTCTCCATCTTTCTTTAAGGCTGCATAATATTCCATGGTACTGAGGAGTTAATTTGTCATTTGTGTTTTGCTCCCTAACTGTGTCTAATGTCCATTGTTTAACAGCTTTTTGAGTTATGCCACACTATATAATTCCATCATTTATACAATTCAGTGTTTTTTAGAATATTCATAGACATGTGCAACCATTACCATAATCAATTTTAGAACATGTCTATCACCCCTCAAAGAACTGATTTATCTGTGGTCTTTTCTTTTTGTTTGTTTATTTAATAGAGAGTTGGATTTGGCCTGATGCCAAACCTTTCCTAGCCAAAGATCTAGAGCAGGTTCAATGATACCACAGATTCAAATGATGCCAAGGAGGTAACACCAATAAGTGACCAAGCGTTAACTCTGAAGAGTACCATGGCAAATGAGGAGTCTGCCTCCAAAAGAGAGCAGCTGCAACTAAGCCATGTTGGAATGTGGATCCAACCGCTTTTCAAAATTCATCCAGAAGTACAGACTTTTATATGAAAGTCCCATTTTTTTGAATGATAGCAAATACTTTTTTTTTTTTTTAAGTGTGGAGTAAACAAAAAATATCTGTTGGCAGGATTCAAATCCTAGGTCAATGGTTTATGATCTTTGCCTTCAAGAAATAAACTCCCCAAGGTTCAGTTTTCTAGACACTGTCCTCCCCTACCACTTGCTCACCTACTTAACTGGAATATGGGTTCTTTGACCTAAGGGCTTTGATATGAACATGGTTATGTACTAATGTAAGGATATGGACTGGATAGTATTTTGAGGAGTCCCCAAAATAGGCTTCCTTCATACTGTGCTCTTCAATCTGGTAAAATACCTGAATGGTATGTCCCTCATGACTTTCAAGAAAGATTGCATCTAGCAGATTTATACTGCTAGGTACTCAAACTTGATGCCCAGACTCACAGTGTCTCTAGGAGTAGTTCAAAGCAAAGTGCCTTGAGTTTTCTTAGCCCCTAATTGTGTCTTTAACATCAAGCTGATTTGATTTGCCACACAGCATCATGCACTGACAGTTACCCTCCTCCTTTGGATCACACTGTCCACCAGGTGCTATCACCTAACTTCCACCCTCTGGGCTAATTCTAAGGGCTTTATTGGTATGAATAACTACCTTAGAGTTTGTGTTAAGGGTTAGAAATGATATCTATCAAATTTCTTTTTTTTTTGTAGAGACAGAGTCTCACTTTATCGCTCTGGGTAGAGTGCCGTGGCGTCACACTGCTCACAGCAACCTCCAGCTCTTGGGCTTAAGCGATTCTCTTGCCTCAGCCTCCCGAGTAGCTGGGACTACAGGCGCCCGCCGCAGCGCCCGGCTATTTTTTTGTTTTGCAGTTCGGTGAGGCCGGGCTTGAACCCGCCACCTTCGGTATATGGGGCCGGCGCCCTACTCGCTGAGCCACAGGAGCCGCCCTAAATATCCATTATTTTGTCTACTCTGTGTCACTGAGTCATAATCTGTCTGAGGGTGACGCTGGGCCCATCGTAGTCTCCTCTTCTTCTATCACTACCCTACTGAATACTCACCTGTGTTCAGCTCTGTCCTGACCAACACCCCTGCCCTCTCTTCTGTGTGGAGTCCCGGGAATCCCTGCAGGCTGGACACCATAGTACAGGCAGCCAGGATCCATGATGTGCACTGGCGGGAGGAGGAGCGGCAGAGGGAAGTAGAGATCAGGTGGGAGCGTCTGAGGTCCCGAGGGCACCATCTCTCTCCCCTCGACCCATGAGAACCCACCTACCTGTGCCTGTTGTGGGTCTGAGGGCAGGGAGAGGGGCAGCTGTCTGGGAGCTGTCTGGGGCCCTTAGCGGAAAAGTCTCTTGGTGTCTAAAAGGACAGAGAAGGAAGGATAAGCCTGCATGCCCTGCTACCCTGTCCCTTGTTTCCCCATCCTCCTCCCCCCAGCATCAGATCCCTGGAGAGCCAATGCCACTCACATGTCCTGAGCTGCCTGTGCCCCGCCTCTTAAGTCCAGACCAAAGTAGATAGCATTGGGCATCATCTCCATGGTATTCAGGGCTGAAGGCTGCTTAGAGGAGGAGGTAGGGAAAGGAGGGGACAGTGGTCTGGACTCCGGGCTCAGCCCAGGCCTCTGGGTGGTCGCAGGGCTGTTGAGACCAAACACTGTCCTGGGCTTGGGTACGGGCTTGGGGGGGTGGGCTGGGGGCGGTGGGCTGGGGGATGGCTCCATAGTGCTGTTTGATTTGAGATCCAGGGAGCCCTCCACAGTGCCTATCTGCAGCAGGCGCAAAATGCGTTTCCGATGCCCTGTGGCACTGATGCCCAGCTGCTTCAGCTCCTCGTGGCCCAGGGCCCGGGCTGCACCCGCTGTAGCCAGGCCATGCTGTCGGAACGTGTCTGCATACTGCTCCAGGTGTACTGTGGCCAGCCACACAGCGATGTCCAGGTCCTGAGGGGCAGCCATGGGGGCTCAGGCCATTGCTGGGGGGAGGGGCAAGGTGAAGGGAGGGCTCAAGCTGAGATTCTCTGACCCTGCCCCAAAGTCTGTGGGCTGGAAGAGGGACCAGCCTCCAGTCTTCCTCCAGAGAAAAATGCCCAAAAGCTTGTGATCTGGAGGTAGAGCCATCTTAGAACATCAGAAACAGCTCTCTCATTACAGGAGAGTCCCTTCATTTGCAGTTGAGGAAATGAGGCCCAGAGGGGGGAGGGTCCTGTCCCAGGCTCACAGCAAATCCTTGCTAGTGTTGGCCCCCAAGCTCCTGCCCACATTGGGTCTGGGTCAAAGCCCTCCCCTACCTTAGTGCACATTCAATTGAGTACATGTGGGACAAGACTCTGAAATCCCGTGGGGTATGGTGAGGTAGAAAGGTGGGGAGAAGTGGCCAATAGTGTGGCTATGTCCAGCTGGGCCATGAGATGGGGAGAGAGAGGCTAGGTAGGAGGGAGATGCAGACCCCACTGTCACTGGTGTCCAGAGCAGAGGTACAAACTTACCATCCCAATCCTGGTTGCTTCCAGTTCCTCCTCCCCTTCCACCTATTGTCTCTGCTCAGACTTCCTTCCTGTCCCTTCAGCCCTGGCCGCCCCCACATCCTGCCTGGCTTGGTCAGGCTGCCCAGAGAGCCCTCACCGGCCCCAACTTGTGGTGTACTGGCCCTGGACAGAGGCTATTTGGGGCCTAGGATGCCCAGAGAGATGAAGGGCCAGAGGCAACAATTACCCCAGGGTCTTCTCTACTCTCTGCTCACACGCATGTGCACACACACCCTGAATGGACAGTGTGAAATGACATCCCCCACCTCTGCTTTCTCCAGGCCTTCCTTTCCTGAGCCTGGCTTTTCCCTGCCCATTCCCTTGGGCTCTGGCCTCTGTGCTCTGTTTCATTTGGCCAGCCTGCCCCTGCCCCTGGTCTATTCCCTGGACCTATCTCTGATTCTGACTCTCCTGAGTTTTATTGCTGCCCTGTCTGTATATTACTGTCCCACTTCATCTCTACCTCTAAATCTATTCTTGCCCCTCTCCTTGTGCCACATTGGTTTGCTCTGTCATTAGCCTGTCCTTGCTTCAGTCTCCAATTCTATTTAGGTCTTAAGTGGTGTCTGTGTCTCTGGCCACCTCTGACCCTGACTTTCTGTCTCTCCCTCTGTCCGTTGCTCTCGTGTTGGGTCCCTAACCAGAATTCCCTGGCCTCCCTCTGTCTCCCTCCTGCAGGGCCCCTTCCCCATACCAGGGCCCCAGTGCGGAGCCTCAAGCCCTGACTCAGGGCCAGGTTTCCCGGTGACTCAGGCCCGGACCGAGGGCACGGGACTGGGAGCCTGGAGCTGCTCGCCACCGGACAGGAGTGGCGGGGGCGGTCCGGGCAGTGGCGGGCAGCATGAACTGCGACTTGGGAGGGGCAAGGAGGGAGGGGGCAGAGGCCGGGCAGCAGGAGGGAGGGGCGGGTCGTGGCGGGCAGGAGGAGGGCGCCGGGACGGAGGGAGCCCTGAGAGCCCACGAAGGCCCTCGAGGAGGTGATGGGGAGGAGTCTAGGAAGCAGGGGATTGGGGGAGCGGGGGTCCTCACCTCACCGTGCGATCGCCGTCCGCTCCCCGGTACCCGCGGTGCTCTCTGAAGCTCCGGGTCCCGAGGCGCCGGCCCCGCCTCCCCTCAGCCCTCCCCTCGACGGGGCCGGCCCCGCCCCGCCTGCCCGTTCCCTCCGCAGGGCCCCGGCCACTCCTTGTGCAAGCGCTAGCCTTCAAAGGGTTTGGGCTCCTTACCCAACCGCCACGCTCATCTCTCGTCTGCCCCGCTCTGCCCTCTCGCAGGCAGAGCAAGCAACCAGAACACAGTTGGGGGCCGGGAACAGTTTTAGGGCTAGGGACCGGGAGGCAGAGACCGGGCCTGGAGATTGGGACTGCGGTGGAAAAGGGAAAAGGAAGAGCCCTGCGGAGGATGGCTGTGCATCCCTAAGCTGTTCCCATCCCCTCCAGTCCTGCCGAAGGGGAGGCAGGATGAGCGGAGGTTAGGCTCCCAGGAGACTTCTTGCACGCCCAGCAGGGTGGCTGGACCCTGGCACTCAGTTTTATGGGGAACAGAAGCTGGGCATCCAGAAGTCGTGGGTCGCCACAGCTTTCCAAGCTGGGGACCCCTCTCTGGAGCCCAGTGATCTGGCCTGGGCTCAGAAGAGGAGTCCCCATCTGCTTCCCTCTCTCCAAAGGCCAGACCTAGGCTTCTTTCAGAGGGATGGTGGCCAGCAAAGCAACATCCCTATTTTTAAACTAAGGCTGGGAGCTACCTTTGGGGGGATGAGGCTGGCCCCTGCAAGTACAGTGACCAAGCAAACAGAGTTTTCATTCTTGGGAGAAGCCCCTTCTCTCCACTCTCCCATCTTAAAATTGCAGTGGGGGTAGGTGGGAGGCCTGAGAAGAAATGGCTCCTTTCCCCTCCCCCTTCTTGGTGGCTCTCTGGACCTGGAGCCTGTCCTCCAGAGCCTGAGCACTTCCCCAAGAGCAGGGCCAGTGTTAGCTGTGTGTGGAGATGGGGGTGGGGGGGCGCTGGCCGGCTGTGTTTTCCTGTTTGTATGAGAGGAAGTTGGCTGTGAGTCAGCAGACACAGACTCTGTCAGTAGCTAGGGGAAGACCCCTGCCTCTGGGGAAGATGAGGGGAGTGTGGAGAAGTGGTCCCCACCTCTTCCAGCTGTCATTTTCAGCCTCCTGGAGTCCCACTGTCCCAGGGCCTTCCCTTTGAAAAAGAGAATGATAATAACAATAATTAATGATTAAAATGGCCATAATGATGGCCACCAATTATTGAGAGCTGACCGTGCTGCAGGCCCTATGCAAACATTGCTTTGCAGACTTCAATTAATCCTTACAAATACCCCTATAAATAGGAAATTTTACCAATTCTATTTTACAGATAAGAAGACAGGGAGCATTAAAGAACTTGCTCAAGGCACTGCACCTAGAAAATAGCCAACTCTCCAAGCCTACATCTTACATACCAAGCTCACCTTCAGCCCTGGACAGGACCCCTGTAACCCAGGTCCCTTTTTGTGGATGGGCAACTGTAATGGCCATGACAGATCTCCTCAAGGCCTTCAACTACAAGAAGTGAAATTAGCTAAGAGCCCCAGCTGCTTCTCTCTGAAACCCATCAGCTCCTGCTCTAAGGCCAGCTTCCCACTGGGCTGCTCCCAGCAGATGACAGAGCTCAGCAAAGATGCTAAGGCAGGCCCACTCATTCCTGGGAGATAGGGGACTCCTCTGACAGCTGACTTTGCTTCAAAAATTTCCCGATGGTCTGGCAGCAATGAGGGCCTTGCCACACTTTCCCTTGCCTACATGGTGGTCTAGGATGCTCCCTCTCAACTTTTGTTTCTTCCTCTCTCTTTCATAGCTCCCCCTGCCCCAGGTTCTGTTCCTCTAGGAAGGTCTTTCCCCTAATCAAATCCTTGCAGTTTCCATCCTACGTTGACACCTTCTTCTTGGAGGACTCAGGTTAACTCATCAAGAGAAGGGGGGTAAGAACAGATAGTACAGGGCACAGGAAACATGCAGGCATGTGTTCTGGGAGTCCTGGTCAGGGGTTAAGTATAAGAGTTCTGGACCTTTTTCTGTGTCGTGTTCCCTTTTGGCAATCTGAGGAAATATTATGGCCCTATCTCAGAATAATGTTTTACAATGCATAAAATAAAATATCTAGGATTGCAAAGGAAGCCAATTACATTTTAATACAGTTATAAGACTATTTTTAATGTGATATAGCAGTATATGTGCTTCTTTATTAATGCTTTAAATAAGATCTAGAGGTAGGGTTGATACCTCCCATAATTTTGAAGCAGCGGTGAGCATAAATGATATTTCAAAAGATCTATAATACTTTAATAAGATATGAACATATATGTGATTTCTATTGGTGACAAAGCCACAGTTATGGCTAACCTGACTGGCTTGTTGCTATTGTCATAATTGCAGGGAATGTTAAGTTTCAGCTAGAGTTTAGCGAGAATGGTATTTTTTTCTCATCCAAGTTCATTGACTTCAAGTTAAGGGCACCAGAACCAGAGATCAGGAGAGGGGGACCCTGCTTTCTCCCCCAAACTCCACTGCCTTTCTTTGGCTCAATGATCTGGGGTAAATGGGAGCTTATAGCCCTTGGGTTGTACTTCCTTCTCTCTTTCTCCTTGGCTCTCTTAACTTCTCTTCTACCTCTAGATCTATTCCCCTCTTTCTATTTGTCTCTTTTTCTGAGTGTATGTCTATGCTTCTTCACTCTCTGAATTTCTTCATGGTTTTTGCTGTGTGTCTATCTCTTCTTCCATGTCCATGCTGTATACTCATAATGTGTCACTAAGGTGATACGGGCTTTCTGCAGCCACTGACAGGGCACAATGGGGGCCAAGAGAACCCTTTGGGTCTAGTTACTGGGAGATACAAGAGAGGATGGGATGTCCCGGGGCCTCAGGCTCTCATTTGGGAGGCACGGTCTTTTCTTACCCATCCCCTGTTTTAGTCTCAGTCTTCAGAAGGGCAAAAACAAGCCAAGACAGGAATGGATGAGAATGAAGGCAGAGGATAGAGGCCTCTCAGGCTCTAGAATAGGGTTTTCCAACCTTTTTTCTCTCCTGGCACACTTGAACCTATAACTAAACTTCTATAGCATACTTAAATTATATTGATTAAAAAAAAAGAGAGAGTAAGGGCGGTGCCTGTGGCTCAGTGAGTAGGGCGCCGGTCCCATAGACTAAGGGTAGTGGGTTCAAACCCCAGCCCTGGCCAAACTGCAACAAAAAAATAGCCAGGCATTGTGGCAGATGCCTGTAGTCCCAGCTACTCGGGAGGCTGACGTAAGAGAATCGTGTAAGCCCAAGAGCTAGAGGTTGCTGTGAGCTGTGACACCATGGCACTCTACTGAGGGCAACAAAGTGAGACTCTGTCTCTCTAAAAGAAAAAAAAAAGAAGAAGAAAAGAGTAAAAAAATGCTATGTTTTGAGCGTCTTTCCAAAATAATTTAAATCAATGATATTTAAAATTTTCAAGGCACACCTAAGATCCTCTCACAAGACACCTATTGAAAATCACTGCTCTAGGCTCAGTGCCCATAGCACAGCGGTTAGGGCACTAGCCACATACAACAAGGGTGGCAGGTTTGGGGCCTGGGGCAGCTAAACAACAATGGCAACTGCAACAAAAAATAGCCAGGCATTGTGGTGGGTGCCTGTCGTCCCAGTTACTTAAGAGGCTGAAGCAAGAGAATAGCTTAAGCCCAAGAGTTTGAGGTTGCTGTGAGTTCTGACACCATGGCATTCTACCAAGGGTGACATAGTGAGACTCTGTCTCAAAAAAAAAAAAATCAGTGCTCTAGAAGATAATCTACAGCTTTTGTGATCCTGAACATGTGCACAGTGGGATCTTTCCCCAGAATCCTCTCTGTGGAACTGTAGTCTAGGGATCCAGGTGTGGAGAGATTCCTCTGCCCTCCTCCATGCCCTGGGGGAACACTGACAAGGTCTTATGTGAGGCTAGAGGGACTTGCATACCCAGAACAGAGTAAGTCTATAGCAGATGTCACCCCTGACCGTTGGTAAGTGGGCAAGAAGATGGTCTGTGGACTCAAGGAAGAGGAGGACAGATTTCTGGAGTTTGATCTTTGAATACTCAAGAATAGGGTAGACAACCAGGTCAACTGTTCCCTTGTAGGGGTGTGGGCCTCCAAGATGATTTGGGGGGAAAGGGCTATTGGTCTAAGAAACTGGAGAAAGGGAGTGGTCACAGAGCATTGTGAAAGAGCCAAGGCATCCTCAGATTAGAAGCAGGTGGAATAATAGTGTGAGAGGTGAACCTGGTCACAGGAATAGGAGTAAGATTTGGTCACAGGAATGGGAGTAAGATTTGGATGGGGGGGATTTCATCCCTGTCCCCTAAATCAGATCTTTCTCATTTCCACTGTCCAAAGAATCTGCTTACAGCAAGAGAGCAATGCTAAGCTGAGCAAGGGACACACTCTGCTCCCGAGATGGCTGCCAGGGCCACCTCATGCCTGTAATCCAACACCCTGGGAGGCCAAAGCAGGTGGATTGCTTGAGCTCAGCAATTCTCAGACTAGCCTGAGCAAGAGTAAGACCCTGTCTCTAAAAACTAGCCAAGCATTGTGGCGGGCACCTATACTCCTGGGTACTCAGAAGGCTGAAGCAAGAGAATTGTGAGCTCAAGAGGTTGATGTGAGCTGTAACACCACACCAATGTACTGCGGGCAACAAAGTAAGACTCTGTCTCAAAAACAAACAAACAAATAAATAAATAATGAACTGAGCTGCCTTTTCGTTGGTGGGGGGTAACTTCTGTGGGTCCCTTAGGGCCTAGTGGATAAAGGGTACTAGGAAGAGGCTCTCTCCAAACCATAATCCTGGAACGACATGAACCAAGTTCATGCTGGCAAGGGAGACTGCATTACTGAATGCATCATCTGATCTTCCTGGATAATGCAGGGCTCATATGACTCAGTGTGTGCATGGAGTCACGATTTGCAAATACGGTACAGTCTAGAAACCAAAAAGAATGAGGAGGTTCTCGAGAGCTTCATCTCCCCAACGACTTTATGACCTGTAGCAACACTTCTATGTTGCCTACAAAGCTCAATAGTCTGAGACTCTCACTCCTTAATATCTCATCTCCTCAAGGTTTTCCCATAACCAGCCAGTCTTTCTCCCTCCCTTATGTGCTCTTTATCACACAGTTTGATTTAGCCTTTCTGGCATTTTGCAGGGATGGAGGAGTAGGAAGAAACATGACATTGGTAAATTTTAAATATTAACCCAAACTCACGGAAGAAAATGGATACAAGTGAGCAAAGGAGGGCGGTGCCTGTGGCTCATCGAGTAGGGCACCAGCCCCATAGACCCAGGGTGGTGGGTTCAAACCCAGCCTTGGCTGAACTGCAAAATGGAAAAATAGCCGGGCGTTGTGGCGGGCGCCTGTAGTCCCAGCTGCTCGGGAGGCTGAGGCAAGAGAATGGCCTAAGCCCAGGAGTTGGAGGTTGCTGTGAGCTTGTGACGCCACAGCACTCTACCAAGGGCAATAAAGTGAGACTCTGTCTCTACCAAAAAAAAAAAAAAAAACAAGCAAGCAAAGGAGGGGCAGAACAAAGCAATGGGGACATGTGGAAAGGAATTCTCTAATACCTCCTGCCAAGTCTGACTTTGCTCCTGGCCCAAACAATACATTACTAAGCCATTATCACCTTGAAAGCCACTTGTTCACCCAAAGGTGAACCCAAACTACTAATATGTAGTTATTAAGAACAAAGTCTTTGAAGTAAAACCTGGTTGACACCTCTACCAACAGTATGACCTGATCAGGTTACTTAGCGCTTTGTGCCTTAGTTTCCTTTTCAATGAGATGGAGATAATAATAGCGCCTAGCTTATAGAGTTGTTGTAAAGATTCAATCCATGAAAGTATATGGACAATATGTGGAAAGAGCCTGACACGCAATAAATGCTTAATAGGTGTTTTTTGTTCCTTGTTACTATTTTTATCTCTTACTTCCATAGTAACTCTGAAATACGTCTGGCTTGCCTTTTCTCCATCACCCTGGCATATCTCATTACCTGTTTTAATCAATCATCCTGTGAAATCCCATTGCCAGATTAGACCACATTGCATCCCTTGTACTTCTTCTGAAGTCTTAGGTCATCATCTTGTCGGTTCCACCACTTTTGTTACTCAGTTTCCTGTCACCCCTGCAACTCCCGATCATCTCCACTGTCTCCAGGGGCCTCTCACTCCTTCCCCTGCCCTCACTTTCTGGGTCATTCATTGCCCACATTTTTTTTTTTAAGAGACAAAGTCTTACTTTGTCGCCCTCAGTAGAGTGCTGTGGTGTCATAGCTCACAGCAACCTCCAGCTCTTGGGCTTTTGATGATTCTCTTGCCTCAGCCTCCTGAGTGGCGGAGACTACGGGCATCTGCCACAATGCCTGGCTATTTTTGTTGTTGTTGTTGTTGTTGCAGTTTGGCCGGGGCCAGGTTCAAACCCGCCACCCTCGGTATATGCAGCCAGCGCTCTACTCACTGAGCCACAGGCGCCACCCCATTGCCCACTTTTTGTCCTGATGAGACAAAAGTGGGCAAAGGGGACAGGGAGTAGCTGCTGAGGATCATGTTTCTTACAGGGAGGAGTATTCCCATTCAATCATTTCGTGTATTTCTCATATTTTTATTGAGCATCTGTTCTGGACCAACCGTCCCCTCAAGGGCTTTAGAGCTACAACAGTGCGCACAGCAGACTACAAGGGAGCAGGATCTGCTGGGGAAGTGAGGCATTCAGAGAACCCCCATGCGTGTAATTACAAACCAAGATGAGTCTTCTGAAGGGAAGCACTGTAGGCACCTCTAACAGAGGCAGCTGACCTGGCCTGGGCATCTGGAATGTATCTCCTTGGAGCTCTGCTACAGTTGAGATCAGAAAGATGGGTAGGAGTTAAAGGAGAGTGAGAAGGAATGTTCTAGGCAGAAGAATCGCAAGTGCAAAGGTAGGAGCAAGCCTGCTGAGTAGGGGAGACATCACAAAGAGCGGTGGAGCTCCGGAAGCTTGGGTCCAGCTGACAATGAAGAGACATCAGTCAAGGGTCAGGCCATGCAGGCCCCTGTCGATCTTGATTGGGATTCAGTCTCCATTCCATATGCCTTGGGAAGCCAAGGAAGAGTTTAAGCATGGGGTGATAAATTCAGGTCTGAATTTTAGGGAGATGAAGGCGAGGTCAGCAAAGCTCTCCCCACACCCAATTCCTCTGGCCTAAAAACTATGGCATTTCCCCCAGATTCCAGAGCTACTCTCCACCACCACCCCCTCACTGCCCTCCTCACATTTTTGGGAGGATGAAGTCATCATGGGGGAGGGGAGGGAGTTCCAGGCCTTCTTTATCCTATAGGGCTGGGGCAGCCCCCAGGAGGGGGAAGAACAAACACAGAACACCTCTCTCTCCCATCCCCATCCCCATAAATGGAGCCCTATTTCCTTCCATCCCAGGCTATTAGGATGAGCTATATTTATAAGATACTGTAGATACTGTTTTAATTCTGCAGAATGACTTTTGAATAAGAAATTATTCTTATGCAATTTTACTATAAAGCACTTATGAAGAGCATCTAGCACTACAGCTACCTACCACTCACTACCCTTAGGAACTTGGATAAGTCATCCCCTCTTTGGGGCTCAGTTTCCCTATGCAGTTTCCCAGTGCCGTCCAATAGAATTTTCTGCAGTGATGGACATGTTCTATACCTGTGCTGTTCAATATGGTAGCCAGTAGCCACTCGTGGCCATCGGGAAGTTGAAATGTGACTAGTGAGTCAGAAGAACTGAACGTTTAATTTTATCTAATTGCAATTAATTTAAATGTAAATAGCCACAAGTAGTTACTGGCTACCAATACTGGACAGAGCAGGCAGATCTTCAACTTTTTTGAGACTCTGATAACAATTATAAACCCCTCCCTAGGAAAACACCTTGCACCAAACTCTACCAAATCCATTTAGGCTCCCCAAAAGGGGAGGGCCCCTCATACTTCTTTCTGCCTTGAAAATTCAGGGGGTGTGGAGCTTTGCCCGGAGGCAGAAGAATGACAGGGATGACCTGTCTCTGAAGCTAACAGAGAGCAGTTTTAACCCAGGACTTCTGCCTCAGACTGCTGCACCCCTGCATACAGCCAAAGACAAGCAAGGAGAGTGAAAGCCGAGGCGGGTGATATTAGGGATATTTGGTCTCTTTGCTCAATCTCTGTCTAAACTTCCTGCTGCCCTGTCTCTCTATAAACCACCAAATTGCTGGTGGACCAATTCCTCTTGGAGCACAGAGCTCCATGGGAATACGAGGCTATGCTCTGGAGATGGGGCTGTGTGTGCCCTGGGCCTGCAGAGTTTATGAACTGGGGCTCTGGGAGTAGCCAGAGGGTGACAGACTTATCTTAGTCCATTTGTGATGCTATAACAAAATACCCAAGACTGGGTCATTTAAAATGACCCATGGCCAGGTGCTGTGGCTCGCGCCTGTAATCCTAGCACGCTGGGAGGCTGAGGTGGGCGGATCGCCTGGGCTTACGAGTTCGAGTTCGAGACCAGCCTGAGCCATAGGAAGACCTCATCTCTAAAAACATAGCCGGGCACTGTGGCAGGTGCCTGTAGTCCCAGCTACTTAGGACACTGAGGCAAGAGAATTTGCTTAAGCTCAAGAGTTGAAGGTTGCTATGAAATGTGATGCCATGGCACTCTACTGAGGGTGACAAACTGAAACTCTGTGTCTAAATAAAATAAAATAAAATGACCCAGAAATTTATTTCTCACAGATCTGGAGGCTGAAAAGTCCAAGATCAAAGTGCTGACAGGCTCGGTGTCTGGCAAGTGCTGCTCTCTGCTTCCAAGATGGCACCTTCTTGCTGCGTCCTCCAGAGGAGAGAAATGCCATACCGTGACATGGAAGAGATGGAAAGAACACACTCGCCCCCTCAAGCCCTTTTATGAGGCACTAATCTATTCCAGAGGGCAAAGCCCTCATGGCCTAACCCCTTCCAAAGGCCTCACCTCTTAACTTCCTGAATGAGGATTAAGTTCCAATATGACATTTGGAGGGGACACGGACATTCAAATCATAGCAAAGACCTGGGCCAGAAAGGGCATTCCCTCAGCCTCAGTTCAGTTCAGCCCCTCTTGGCCTCCCTTCACTGGAAAGGGGGAGGTTCCTGCTTTGCTTCTCTGGCTCTTCTGTCTGGTGCTGCGTCCTCCTGCTTCCAGCGTCATCCAGTCTCTCATGATGCTGTCGCCACTGACTATCCCAGAACATTCCCTGCACAAACCTACGTACGGGGGGCATTCATAAGGACGTAACTTTCTATCCTCTAATCCTCTGGCCCACTTTCCTGGCCCTGCCTTCCTTTTCCTCCTTCATCCCTCTGATGTCCACACCCTTCCTCCCCCATGTGGGAGGTGGCAGGTTGGTTCCCGCCCCCCTGGGATCTCAACTGAGATTGAATTCTTTGGTTTCAGCAGAGATGCTGGAGTGTCAGACTCAGGTTCCAGCACTGACCACAGCGTGGGATGCAGAGGGAAGACAGCTCTCAGGAAATCCCCGGTCTTCGTCACCTCTCCTAGAAGTAGTGCCTGTGGCCAGAGCGGAGGTGGGAACCCAAGGAGCCGAGGTGAGGAAAGGGAGATGTGCCAAGGGAAGATGCCAGACAAGGTGGTGCAATGCGTCACTGTCCTGACCACCGCTTCACATGAGCCTCAAAGAGACGATCAGGCTCCTCAGCAGGCATCCTTCAGCACCGGGTGGGCCTTCTCCGGAAGGTAAGGAGGAAGCACACCTGGGAGAAGTCCATGGCTCCCACCCACAGCCTGTCATCCAGGGGTCAAGGTTCACCCCACAGAGTCAGCAGCCTATGCTTCTGAGCTCTGTCATCTGACAGAAATCGCATTCCACACTGCCCAGCTAAGTCTGAAAGTGGATAAAACAACCTTACTGAGAGCCAGGAGGTAGACCAAGAATCTGAGAAGAAAGGCCATCTCTTATGCCACTGTGATCCATTCAAGTCTTCCCATTATATCTGACTTCCTTACCACACAATGGGCCATTCCTCTTTCCTCAAGAGGGCAGGTACAGCACCTTGTAAACCAGACACCTCAATAGTGCCAAAAGTGTTCTCAAGGGAGATAAAAGGCAAGAAGGCTAATGAAGCAAGCCATGGTCCCCATGGCTGTAGTTTGTCCTGAGTCCATAATTCATATTCTCTCCCTCCCTCCCTTACCTTCAGCTAACCTGCAGATCTGGATACTTGCCTGAGGACATTATACACACCTTTATCCCTGGGAAGTCTGGTTCCTTGGTTGCCCTGTTGTTGAGGTTGTCTATTCTCAGTTCCTACTACTGGGTGGGAAGATCTAAGAGATGCCTCCGTGAATCCCCTGGCTGGGTCCTCCCCTCCCCTCTCCTCTCCTCTCCTCCCCTCCTGGGCCCTCCTGGCCTTCACTATATCTATAGTCCTGGTCCCTCATAATGGCTAGGATCAATGACCCTGGCCAGCACAGTGATGCCCTTCCTTGTCTACTGGTCCACTGGCATGAGGAGCTTAAGGTGTCCACGTGGCAGTCACAGCTTCCAGTTTAATGGAAACCTTACTGTAGTCTCTGGTAAACGTTATCCCTCCCTGGGAATTAGGATCTCTGACTAGCAGAACCTGAAGTTTGGTGGGGGCAGGAAGCAAATACTCCGCAAATGTAAGAGTGATATGAGCCACTTCCCCTTCCACATTTGACTTCAGGATCTCAATTCCCATGTATAGGGAACATAGTACTGTTTAAAACAAACACTATGTCAAGGAGTTCGGGGCCCAGACCCACATGTCATGGCTCTGCCAGTATCTTTATTTTTTAATATAAAATATATATTTTTTCAGAGATGGGGGTCTCACTATGCTGCCCAAGCTAGATTTGAACACCTAGGATCAAACAATCCTCCTGCCCCTGCTAATGTCTTCACTGGACATTCAATAGGCCACCCCACTGTTCTGTCAGGCTGGCTGCTTCTAGGTGATGAGGTACAACCAAGTAAAACCAACAAATCTGTTGATCATCATCCTATTACTACCTCGTACCATATAAAAAAAAATACATTCAAAATGGACCGAAGATCTAAATGTAAGAGCTGAAACTATAAAGGTCTTCAATGATGCCATTAGTGTACTTCTTTGGTGGCAGCGCTATGGAAGACAAGTCCAAATCTGGAGCATACACTGGTTCCAGCAAGAATAGATTACTGCCCCCTCCAGAGTGAAGGAAGGGGTTCAGTGTTGCAGGCCTGCCACTAGAGGCTTGGCTGTTCATCTGATGAGAATCATGCTTCTGAGCTCTGTAGCATGGAACTGGACTATAGCAAGCTGAGCACTCAAGAGTGGTGGGACTAGCTTGGTTTTGGTGAGAGGGAGGCCTTGCTGCTGGGCCCATGTGTAGCTCCAGCTCTGGCACCATGACCACTGTATTCAGGGACTATTGTGCAAGCACTTAGGGTGGACAGGGAGATCAGATCAATCAGTCCACCCTTGTTTTTTTGTTTTTTTGAGACAGTCTCATTATGTCACCCTCGGTAGAGTACCATAGTGTCACAGCTCACAGTAACCTCAAATTCTTGGGCTTAAGCAATTCTCTTGCCTTAGCCTCCCAAGTAGCCAGGAGTATAGGCGCCCACCACGACACCCTGCTATTTAGTTGTTGTTGTTGCAGTTGTCCTTGTTAAAAGCCTCCTGACAGCAGGTGCTCTGCAGGTGTTGACTTGAGACCTGGAGGTTTGTTACCCATGGCACTCACACCCAAAAGTCCCCTTTTCAGGGACCACTTTGTCATTGACCTTTGGTCTTGTTCCTTCAGGCTCCTGACCAACCAAATTAGGCTTTCACTATTCCCCAGGAGTCAGGGAATAGCCACACCCCAGCCTCCCTCTTCATCTAGACAAGCTGATGCCCAAGTGTACTGCTCAAAGGTTTGCACGCTGGAATTTCTCTTCACCACTGTCCATTAGGGCTGCCCCAAGAGGGCTGTAAGGGGGCATTTCAACTCTCCATTTTCAACTCTCACCAACATATCGTATTGACCATCGTGAATCAGGCCTGAGTCCTCTCCTTGCCTATCAGTTGGTCACAGGGAATTTGAAAAGGTTCTACAAGGTTTGTGACCCAATATGGCCCTTCTACTCCTATCTACCTGTGACTTTCTCTTTATTCCTGACTCAATGGGAAGCAGCCTCTCACCTCTAGCCTCTGATCTCTTTTCACACCCTTGGTAGACCAGGCCAGATGGGTGGAGGGGTTGGGTGCTGCCTTCCCAGGGCCTTAGCAACTCAAAGTAACAACAGTAATGATAACAGCAGCAATAAATCCTGTTGAGTAAGTGATTGTTTAGCAGGCATGGTGCTAATAAGCAGGACCAGGACTAGGGTGAAGACAGGAGCCTGGAGAGAGCACAGTTTTTTTTTTGGCCCTGGCGGGTTTGAAACCACCACCTCCAGTATATGAGGCCGGCACCCCACTCCTTTGAGCCACAGGCACCGCCACAGGCACCGCCACAGGTGAGCACAAATTTTAAGGTCTCAAGGTCATTCAAGATCCAGATCCTTCCATTTTGTGCCTTGGGCATCTCACTTCATCTTAGTCTTGGCCCTGCTAATAAGCTCTTAACTATATTATCTTCTTTCATTCTAGTAAGTAAATCTTATCACCTCCATTTTACAGATGAGGAAATGGATTCAAAGGTCAATTTGCTAAGATCATACCTCTAGTAATGTTTTTCTGATTATAAGGCCTAAGCTCTCCACCACTAATTGTATTAGCCATTCACTTTAGCCTGGCCTGAGGCTCGTAACCACAGGTCTCCTGGAGGAGCTGTTGGGAGCAGGCGAGTGGACTCCTGCAGGCCCGACAGGAAGGGGCTGCGGCCAGAGCCGGCAGGAAGAGGGCGCGTTGCCGCGTATGCCCACCAGATGGCGCCCCAATACCAAGCCACCGAGCTCCGTAGGCCAAGTGGGCGGTCCCCAGCGGAGAGACGCAGTGCGAGGCTGTCCCTGCTGCCCACTGGCACAAGTCCCCAACCTTTCTGTGTTCTCGCAGATTTCTGTATACATGATCCCTTTCCCTGTTGCCTCCAGGAGATGGACTCAGGGCAAGGAGACTTCCTAGGGTACTTGGGAGAGAGTCTGCCTTCTTTCCCCTAGAAATTATCTGTTAGCAGTGCCCAGAGCCTCCCGGGGCATCCACAGCACTGCCTCTTACCTCGTTCCTTTCCTGAATTCCCCAGGCCCTCCTTGTCACTCCCACTCTTTCAGCTTCTGCCAACCTTCTGAGGCAGGGACCATTAAGGCCGATTCCACAGATTTGGTGATGCAAATACATGCAAATATATGCAAATCGCCATGTAAAGGAGGCTTGCCACTGTGGTTCTAAGTGGCTGTCACAGCTTCTCTGACACCTGTTCTGAGAGACAGCTGCCCTGCCCCCTCCTGCTCAGCGTCTATCTGCTATTTGCCCCCACTTCTCCAAGGCTCTGGCTTCTGGCCCCCTTTCCCTCAGGGAGGCTGGCTTCTGGTTACAAAAGACCCTTCCAGATTTCTCTCCACACTCTCAAGAGAGGGCAAGAAAAGAAGCTCATCTTATTGGGCACAGACTTTGACATCTGATAACTTCACCATTTTCTGGTTGTGTGACCTTGGAAAAGCAGTTTAACTTCTCTGAGTCTCAGTTTCATCAATTGCAGAATGGGAATAATGATAGTACTTACTAATGAGGCTACTGTAAAGACTCCATGTTATATTGCATGTAAGATGCTTGGCGCACATACCCTTTGAACATAGGAGACAGGTGGCTATTAATGCTTGATTCTCACTGACCTTGTTGTTCATCATATTGTGAAGGCTCAGGCTGGGAGACAGAGGTGCAGATGGACATAGCTCAGGCATGTGCACATGTGGGCTCATCCCTGCACACACCGCATACACAGCTGACAGCCTCACGCTGGCGGGCACACTCGCGGGTACACACACATTCAGAAACACACACAGGAGGAGGCTGTGGGAGGTGGAATCTGAGTCATCGAGACCAGAGCTGTGGGTGGTGCTTTTGTCCTGATTTCCGGGGCTCAGTGCTCCATTTCAAACAAGGAAATGTATGGAGGATGGCACAGCTAACTAGCCAACTGAAAGGCCAGTGGCTGTGTAGACCCCTTTCTTGCATTGGCCACCTCCCCAGGATTCTCACTGTCCTGGTCCCAACTTAACTGTCATCAGAGCTTATCCTTCCTCTAACCCTTCCCCCAGCTCCATGGAGGCCCAGAAGGTAGGGCAAGGCATGCCCACTGGGGCCAGGACATCCTGGTGACTGTGGTGGCTGCTCCTTGGATAATGCCCAGGAAGCTTGATGGACTAGTAAGGAAGAGGGTTTAAGGGAGATGGCAGTGGCGGGGCTTGAAAGCACTATAGTGGGAATGAGGTAAACCCAAGTTCAAGTTCTGCTTTGTCTCTATGTGACCTTTTGCAGTTTCTTTAATGTCTTTGGGTTTCCACTTCTTTGTCAGTAGAACGAAGCCATCATATCTATATTTGTGACTTTTCCATAAAATAACATACATAAACATGCATAAACTTTGTTTAGTGCCACAGTCATCATTTTGGATGATTTTGCATGAAGGTGGGAGCTCTGGGCAGCCCCACCCCCAGCAGTTTCACCTCCTTCTTTGGAGCTGTCCTTCCCACACCACTCAGGCCTGGAGAGATGAAGAGGCAATACAACCTGGTACTTGGGGTATCCTGGGTCAGTGTAGGCTGGGATAGCAATGGGCAATGTGTAGTCTAAACGCATTTTCTTTTTTAAGACAGAGTCTCACTCTGTCGCCCGGGTAAAGTGCCAGGACATCTTGATAGTTCATAGCAGCCTCAAACTCTTGGGCGCAAACGATCCTCTTGCCTCAGTTTTTTTCTATTTTTAGTAGAGATGGGGTCTCGCTCTTGCTCAGGCTGGTCTTGAATTCTTGAGTTCAAGGAATCCACCTGCCTCAGCTTTCCAGGGTGCTAGGATTATAGGCGTGAACCACTGCCTGGCCCAGCTTTTCTTCCCTGATTGGGAAATGATGGGTCAAGATAGGTTGGAGTTACAACCTTGCCAAAAGAGAAGGAAGGACACTGCCCTTTGTGCCAATTATACAGCAGGCACTGTGGCAGGTGCTGCCCTATGTGAGTCCTTTGCAACTTCACAGTAGCTCTGTGAAACAGGCACTAGCATCCCTATATACAAAATAAGAAGAAATAAAGTGACTGGTCCCAGGACACACAGTGAGTTAATAGAGAAACTGAGATTCACACCAACTCCTGTTCCACACACTCTAACTACGACGAGTCGCACGGGCTCCATGGGCGTAGCATCAGGGAGTCCTTGTTCCTTGGATGTGTGGCCCCTGACCCTAGAGCTGGCCAAGTCTGCTTGGGGCCTAGAGGGGGAGGGACTCTGTTTCTCTAGCCAGTCTCTTGAGAGCCTATGGGCAATGGTGGAACTGGGGTGAGCTAGTTAATCTAATGGAAGTGTCCCCATGTGTCTTTCATGCACTTGGCGCTCAGCCAGTGGTTAAATGACATGAGGAAAGGGGCACAGGTGCATGGAGATTGGAGCAGGGTAGAGGCAGCCTAGACACCTGCCCAAGACCCAATCCTGTAGGGGTGGGGGAGCAGCAGATGGACAGGGTTGGAGTAGGGGCAGCAATGCTGACTTGGCTCTGAAGCCCAAGGTGACTCAAGAACACTCTGAGAAAAGAAAACTGAAGGAGAACAGGAAAGAGAGAATAGCTAAAGTAGGGGGGAAACCAAGGACCAAGGCACCCCAGGGGAAGGGCTTTGGGGTCAGATGGTATGGACTTTTTTTTTGAGGTAGAGTCTCACTTAGCCACCTGGGCTAGAGTGCCATGACCCCAGCCTAGCTCACACCAAACTTCTAGGCTCAGGTGATCCTCCTGCTTCAGCCTTTGGAGCAGCTGGGACTCTAGGCATGCACCCACCACTCCTGGGTAATTTTTTTCTATTTTTAGTAGAGACAGAGTCTCACTTTGCTTAGGCTGGTCTTGAACTCCTGACCTCAAGCCATACTCCCATCTCAGCCTCCCAGAGTGCTAGGATTACAGGCGTGAGCCACTGTGCCCAGCATGGACTCTTATTTCAACACCACCACTCATATGTTACATGGCCAAAGTAAGAACTAACCTTTAGTTTCTGCAGCTGCAGACAGGGTACAAATGGTACCTGTCCCTAGAACCTCTAGTCTTCCTGGCTGCTGAGTGACCAGACACAAGGATCATAATCACTGACAGGTGCTGGAAGGGCCTATCTCAGAAGACTCCAAGGGCCAGCTCACACCCCAGTCTAATCACACACTCATTTTTTTTCTCCAAGCAATGGTCACCTTCTCCTCTGGTTCCAGATCTATAGGTCTTGTCTGTCTTGCTCATTAGCTGAGCACCTAGCACATAGTAGGTGCTCTAAGAATATGCATGGAAAGGATGGAATGAATAATGCCTGTCAAGTGACTGATACATTGTTCAATAATTGCACCTTTGCTGATTTCATGTCAGCAAATATCTCTAGAGCATCTACCCTGTGCTAAGCAAATAAGACCCAGCCCCTATTCTCATGATCCCACAGATCAGAGGATAAAGAGTTTAAGGGTCCCATGTGTGTTACTGAGGGATATCCCCAAACCAGGCCCAGAGGAAAAGTGGCCGGTGCTTAGGGGGAAATACTGTGTGGCCAGGCTGGGTTGGGGAGCTGCTCCCTAGAGCCTTCTGAACCAGGCCCTTCCAGGCCCCAACAGTGATTAAGGTCCTTGTGGCTGGTTACTCGGCAGCCAGGCAGGAAGAGAAAGCCTGTAATTAACAAGCTGGCACTCACACAACCACATGTCAGCACGCCCAAGCGCTGGGATAGCTGTCTGTCAGTCGTAGCTGCTGGTGGAATTTTTTAGACAGCTGGGCTCAAGCCGGGAAATGAATATAAGTTACATTTCTATGCATCGTTGTTCGTGGTGGTAAAAAAAATTAATCAGTGACATAGCTGTGACACATACTCATTTAAGAGTCTACAGAGAAATGTTCATTTGTCAGAGGCGGCAAAGAAGAGATTATGTGTCAGCTGGGGAGGGGTAAAATATTTATACAATGGCTAATAAACACCGGTGTGTAAGGAGGTCAATTGATTATGTCAGTGGCCACATGACAAATACAGCATTGAGCAGCCATGGGCACTACCCCTGTGCCCGGGGGCTCCATTCTGATGACAAATACACAACATGTTACTGTTAATGCTTCCTACCAACCACCCGTTCAGCCCTCCTTGCCGGCTGGGCAACCTAAGATTGCTGAGAAGCAGAACTCCCATGGAAGCTGCCTACCCCCAACTTCATTAAGTTGAACTTGAATTTGGTAAATTAGTCCCCAAATGCCAAAATGGCTGCAAAAAATATTTCTTTGTGTGTGTGTGCTTTTTAAGTTTCATGTTTCTGAAACATGAAAAACATGTTTCAGAAGGCCTGGAAAATAATTAGCCTTTCTCTCTGCCTCCCCAAGACCAAATCACCAGCACTTCCCAAGCAGACCTCACCCTGATCCAAGCTCTGCATCCCTATGCATTTCACAGGGGCAATGTAGGACACATGGGTCCTTGTCCAGCCAGCCCTATGGCTGATTTGACCCCCTTCCCTGCTCTCACAGGTGAGGCCAAGGCCCAAATTACAGTACGGAGTTCCTGTACCCCGTCCTTCAGCCATAGTGATCTTTCCATGCCTGGATACTCACCTGTCACTGCCGAAAGGAAGGAAACAATAGTCTGGTTGGGACATCTATCATCCCTAGGCAGGAGTTCCCTGCCTCTCACCACTCTCCATGAGCAGCCTACCTGGGGCTACATGATTGGTCAAACTTTCCAGAAAGAGGAGAACATCATATCTGCACTGACCACTTCTAGTTTGGGGGCGCTGAGCATGTGCCTGGTACTCAGTCAGGTACACTACACACATTATTTCATTGAATGGTAAGATAACACTTGAGGTGGGTCTAATTATCAGTCCACCTGTATAGATGAGAAAACCAAAGCCCAGAGAAGTAGCTTGTCTGAGGCCTATGGCATGCTATATAGATTAAGGTGGAATCTGGAAGTTTGGGGTTTTGTTTGTTTGTTTAAGATAGACTCCCACTCTGTTGTCTAGGCTACAGTGCATGGCATCAGCCTAGCTCTCAGAAACCTCAAACTGGTTCAGGTGATCCTCCTGCCTCAGCCTCCTAGTGGCTGGGACTACATGTGCCCACCACAATGCTTGGCTCAGTTTTTTATTTTTTTTATTATTTTTTCTTTTCTTTTTTTTTTTCTTTTGAGACAGAGTCTCACTATGTCACCCTTGGTAGAGTGCTGTGGTGTCACGGCTCACAGCAACCTCAAACTCTTGGACTTAAGTGATTCTCTTGCCTCAGCCTCCTGAGTAGCAGGGACTATAGGTGCCCACCACAACACCCAACTCTACATAAAAAAATAAATTAATTAAAATAAGAAACAAACTAAAAGATTAATTTATGTCTCAGTGTCTATAGCTCAATGGTTAGAGCACCGGCTGCATACACTGGGGCTGGTGGGTTGGAACCCAGTGTATGTGGCCTGGGCCGGGCCTGCTAAACAACGACAACTACAACGAGAAAACAGCCAGGTATTGTGGTGATCGCCTGTAGTCCCAGCTACTTGGGAGGGTGAGGCAAGAGAATCGCTTAAGCCCAAGAGTTTGAGTAGCTGTGATACCATGGCACTCTGCCGAGGGTGACGTAGTGAGATTCTGTCTCAAAAAAAGGAAAAAATTAATTCATAGCCTAAAAGTTCATAAACTTCTGGAGGTATGGGCTGTGTCCCAGAGTCTGCTCAGAGTATTCATTCCAGCAAAACTGGAATGATTCTATCTCTCATCTTAATTGAGGCAGATAGAGCTGCTTCCAATCCCCAAAATGCCCAGTTTAGAAACATGAACGTTGTCACCTCCCCAGAGACTTAGAGAAGCCCCTCCGACTTCCCTGCACCCGATCCCAGCCTTGAGCCTGCTGTCAGTTGCTGTAATACCCCTATCATTCCTGTGACATCCAACATCCGTCATTTGATTTGGGATGGGATGACACTCTGAGAAAACAGTTGCAGATGAAATTTCACACGTATCTGTGAACGTGGCGATTAGAGATAAGCACACGTTGCAACTTGTTTTTACTTTTTTAAATGAGATTCTTCCCTTACACAAAGTTGTACTCCACCTTAGATTTCCCACTGCAAGGCTGTTAATAATGACAATTTTAGTGGTAGTGATAACAACAGAGGTTGTACTTACTGTTTATTATATGCTAAGAGCTTTGTGCACTGTTTTGTTTAATCCTCACAACTACCGCATTTTACAGAGAAAACTAAGAATCAGAAAAATTAAATAACTTGCCCATGGAGGCGAGGGTGGTAGAAGATTTCAACCTAGGGGTACAGCTGCAGGGACCGTAGACTTCCTCATTAGGGCCTGAGTTCAGTCCTTTTGCACAGCAATAATTCCACCCAGCCCAGCCCTGGGCTTCAGCCTGTGGAACTGTGTTAGCTCCCCCTCTGGTCTTCTTCTCTTTTGCCTCTGGATCTTTGCAGATGCTGTTTCCACTGTCTGGAGTGCCCTTCCTTCTGCCTGCTTTTAAATGGGTACCCCATGGGGGACTGCTAAGGGGAGCCTTGGCTCTCCCACCTCACCCCATCTACTAATGCCCGGGCCTCTGGAGGCTTTCTCAAGCTTAGCCAAGGTGCCCTAGAAGACTGCCTCCCCCAATCCCCACAGGCTGTGGGGCTGGCTTCCAGGGTCTAGCCTCAGAGGTGACTGGAAAGATTCTGCAGTAGAGTAGATGGCATCCCCAGTGCCACGCCCTGCCCCCCATACTGCATAAGCTTTGCCTCTCCTCTCTCCTCCCTACTGCTGTCTCAGCCAAACTGCCTCGTTTAAAGGGTCCCTGAACAAGCCCTGTCGTCTCTAGCCTTTGGTTCCTTCTGCTTGGAACATTCTTTCCTTTTCTTTGCTGAGTGCTTCCTGCTTATCCTTCAAGTTTCATCTTCAGTGTCTATTCTGAAAACCTTCCTAGATTTCCCCAGCCTGGGCTGATGGGAACGCAGTGGTTCTCAACCTTCCTAATGCCGCGGCCCTTTAATACAGCTCCTGTGGGTCGCAACACACAGGTTGAGAACCACTGCTCTAAAGCAAGAGATTGAACCATTGTTTGCTGTGGTATTCCTAATGTCAGATACAGAGGAAAGCCCCATGTAAGTCTGTCAAATGTGTAGGTGAATGAATGAGTGACCTGAGTCTTCCATGATCCTAAACTCCTAGGAAGAGGTTCTGGAGGTCAGGTCCAGGTATTGCCCTCAGTTAAGCCAGAGAGAACCTAGGGATAGGAATTAAAGTCTGAGATTGTTCAGACAGACTAGGGTTATATCCAGGGTCTCAATAGCAAGTTACTTAACTTCTCTGAGCTTTCGCCCCCTCCTCTGTAACATGGGAGCTAATAATATTGCCAATATCACAAAGCTGCATTGAGAGTTAAATGATATAATTCAGGTTGTATATACATACTCACCAATGATTTGTTGCCATTATTGCTAAGGGATTGGAATGGGCAGAACACCTAGAAGGGTTTAGGTATAGGCCTCCAGGTCTAGGGCAAGGGGACAACTAAGAGCCCTGGACTGTCAGGAGCCTGCATCCAGGGCCCAGCTCTGGCCCTCACAGGCTGTGTGACCTCAGACAAGATTTTTCCTATCTGAGTCTTGGTTTTCTCCCCTTCAAAACAAGGACATTAATTCCCTTCCCAGTAACTACTCAATGGGATTATTGTGGGAGATCATATGAGATAATATATATGAAAATGTTTTGAAATGTGTTCAGGGCTGTATAAATACAAGGGATTATGGTTATCTACAGGCAGTTTGGAGGGGCTTAATTATGAGTCAGCATTCACAGGCATTGCAGCTTTGGAGCAGCTCTGCAAATGTTCCCTTGGCAGCTCCTTAGCAAGAAGGGCCCCACAGAGAAACTGAGGCTGAGTTGCCTGCATGTATCCAGGGGTCTTTGTTAGTGAAGGGTGGCGTGGGGAAGCAGTGCTGAGATGGGATGCCATTGGTGGTTCCATCCTAGCCTGATCCTCAATTTTGGGACCTCCAGCAGAGGTGAGAGTCTGCAGGAAAGGAGACTGAAACTCCTTGGCTTCAGGTGTGGAATGCTTTGGATGATGCCAGGGGTGGCTCTTCTGGGTTTGCTCCTGGCAGCTCCTCAGGCTGGAAGAGCTGGAGACAGGCACCAGCCAGTGATGACTCGGCATTTGCTACACTTGGCTGGCTGATAGGGAGAGGGGTGCCCAGCCTCACTGTGCTTGCAGACCAGAGCTGTGTTCTTTGAAGGGTGGAAAGGAGATGGGCCCAAGGTACCCAGGACCAGGCCTGCCCTTAGGAGCTCAAAGCAGGGGCTCTATTCTTCATCAGGGAGAGGTGATGAAGGGTGAAAGGACCCAAGACACGGTCCACAAGTGGATGGCCATGGAGGAAGGAAATGAAAAGAAGAGGGGGTGGGGCAGAGCAATGACCAGGCCTTGAGACACCAGAAGGCATTCCTCTGAAAGTGGGGACAAAGTGTCAAGGGCACTAAAATGGGAGGCATGGTGTCCCAGTGCCATCATCCTTTTATCTATCCTTTAAGTTATTTCTTGAGCACCTAGTACATGCTGATACTAAAGGTAGAGCAGTAAACAAGGAGCTGCTCTTGCCTTTGGGGAGTTTGGGGTTTAGCAAAGGAAATAGACCCAAACATGTACATTTCAAAGGGGAAGTACAGGAGGCTTTAGAAGAGGAAACAAGAGGCTCCACCCAGCTCCTGCAGCAGAGAAGGCCTTTCCTGAGAAGAGAGGTTTGAGCTGAGCTGTAAGGAGTCAACTGGGGGGATTCAATTCAATTCAGCAAATATTTATTGATCATTTACTACTGGCGAACCAATAGACGCAGTTCTTGTCCTCAAAGGGTTAGGGTTTAGAAGGGAAAAGAGTCCCAGGAAAAAGGAATCGTATGCACAAAGGCAGCAACAAGAGAAGCCAAGTCTGTCACAGGAACATAGAGAGCTCCAAGATCAAGAGGCAGGAGATAAAAGACAGGCAGGAGAGGAGATAGCCGGGGGCCATGCTAAGGTCTTTCGGGGGTGGGACAATGCATGATGCTCAGATTCACATAGGAGCAAGGCCATTCTCGGGTATCCTTTGGCATCCAAGCAATGAGAGGCTGCATTTGGGAGCCTCTGTTCCACATTCCCCACCATGAGGCTGGTCGGAAGCAGGAGTGAGTGTAGCAAGGCTGCATGTCTGAATGGCTGTCTGAGACCGAGTGTGTCTGTCACTGACCAAATGCAGGAGCAACTGCGTGCATCTGCCTCACGCCTCCGCACACCTTTATTAGCACTGGTGAGCTGGCTGTGGATCAACAACAGTCCCTCATGTGGGCCTGGTGCCTCTGTCCATTTCAGTTTCACAGGAGATCTCTCCAGGGAGCAGAGCCAGAACTCCTACTCCCATTTTACAGACAGTGATATTAATAATAACAGCTGACATTGCTGAGTGTTTACTGTACGTGGGCTCTGTGCATACACTCCCTCACTGAACACACACTGCAACACCACCCCCCCCCCCAATTTTACAGATGGGGAGAGACTAAGTAACTGCCCAAGAGCACACAGCTTATAAATACATAGCAAAGTTGGGACCAGAACCCTTTTCTCCTGACCTCCTGCCCCTTGTCTCAGGCGATCTCAGCCTTTCCTTCCTTCTTTCATTGCTCTCATGAGAGCTGCTAGAACAGCCCATCGCTGAGCTCAAATTGTAACCTTTACTCCTTCATACCCATATCGCTGCCCTCTGGCTGCAGCCTGGCCTTGGGGGCAGTGCCCCTGAAATCCTGAGCCTCTGAGGCCTGAATGCTGCAGGTTCCTGCCTACAGAAAGCGCTGGAGCTCCCTTAAATCTTCCGAGTCAGGACCCCTCCCGCTTCCATCTCAGAGCCTCACTTGGTTAGAGCGGCCAGGGGAGGCAGGATCGATGTGCGGAGAACTCGGTAATAATCCCAGCGCAGGCAGCCAGGCTGCTGTATAAAGACAGATTAAAAACTCATCGAGTTGAGATGAGGAAATAATTCAGCCAGCAGACCACAGTGAAAAGGCCTGGGGCAGCAGGTGCTAGTGGTAGTACATGTGAGGGGGCGCAGGGGAGCCAGGGATGGGAGCTGCTCCTGGCCTTGGGAATCTGCACTCCCCCCTCTGAGTTCCACCCCCAGAGCCACCTTCCTTTGTTGCCTGCCTTGAAGCCAAGGCTGACAAATCCTGGTCCCCTAGGGAGCAGTGAGGGGGAGGCAGGCTGAGGGAAGCTTCCAGAGCTCAGTTGCTGCTTAGCTCCACACCGTGGTTTATTTCCTCCGCAGCACTGAAACTATTTTGCTCATTTATTTGTTTACTTGTGTGCTGTCTCCTCATCTAGACTATAAGCCCCACGAGGCCAGGAAACCTGTTCATATCTCTACGGCAGTATCTCCAGCCCTCAGCCCACAAAAGGGACTTATTAATAATTGTTCAATAAATGAATGCATAGATTGGAATCCTGGCTCTTGCTACATCTAGCTGTACAACTTTGTCGGGCCTCCTTTCCCTTAGCTGTAAAATGGGCATGGTAGTGTCTTCCAAAGATCTCAGCCAGAGCCTGGCTTCTAGGAAGCGCTCGATTAAGGATTTTCTTAAACTGATTGCAGAGGAAAATGGAAACCGTGTCTACACTCGAGGTGCCATCAGGGGGCGCCCTTGTGCAAGGAGCTCGGCGTGCAGAGCCTTCCGCAGGCTCCAGGGTGAGCGCATCCAAGGCTGCCCCCACCCCCGCCCCCACCTTTGGGGGGCTTACCTCCTCCCCTCGGCGTCCCGTTCGCACGCCCACTCTCACTCCGCTCGCGTACCGGCTCCAGGGACCGTCTCCGTAGCCCTGTCCCTACCCCCACCCCCTGCCCGGCCCAGACTCCTTCCGCCCACGCAGCCCCATATGCTGGGAAGAGCCTCCCACTCCCCATCTGTCAAGCCATTTCCTTGCCCCCATTCCCGGCTCCGACGCAGTCCCCTCCTCCAGGAAGCCGGTCCTGATTAAGGGCCTAAGGAGTGCCAACATAGCCGGATAATGGCCCCCTATCTGCACTCCCCAACCACTGGGCTTTGGGGAAATGCCCACTGCCCTGTGCAGACAACCCCCAGTGCCAAGCTCAGGTCTGGAGTCAGGGTTTGCGAACAGATGAGAGAACTCTAAGTGCGCCTCAGACCCGTTGGAATCTCTGCCCAGGAGGGGCGTGGGAGGACCTAGGAGGGCTTGGGAGATCCCCCTTGGGTCAAGCCCAGCTGCCGGTTCCGCTGGGACCAGGGCCTGGGGGGCACGGTGCAGAGGAACACAGGCTGCTTTTCTCGCCCGAAGGACCGGTTTCATTTTGCAGATGGATTGTTGCTGCATGTGTGGCTGTGTGTGTGCTTGGGCGTTGTTAGTTTTTTTAAAAATGTACCTTGCTTGTCTAATGAATGTTTGATTGCACCTACATCCGGAGGCTGTTTTAATGAAAGGTGAAGTCTCGGAGAGAGAAATAAATAAATAAGAGATCGTTCCCCATCGCTCTGTTCCCCCCTTCCCCTAGCAACTCTCCATCCACAGCTGTCTGCTGAAGCCTATGCCCTCGTGGAAGAATTCTGTTCCTGTTTGAATGTGCCGAAGTAAATGATGTTGCTCTCCCGGGGAAATCACACCCTTCAATCGGTCAATCTCAGGGCTTTTATTAAGGGTGAGAAGGTGAGATGAAAGAAGAGAGGGAGCTCTGGACGAGAGGGGAGAGGCTGTCCTCTCTCACCTAAAGGCTGGATGAGGTTTTGCTCTCTTTTGAGGGAGTGCCCACTCTGTGCCAGGCTTTGTGCTGAGGGCTGTGAACACTGAGAAAGCTGGCACAGTGTAACACCAACGTTATCAGTTTAATTCATCAACTATTTGTGAAGCACCCCTGTGCCACATTCTGACCCTGGACAATTTACTTAGCCTCAGAGAGCCTCAGTTTCCTCATCTATAGGATGGAGATAGTAATTATATTTATCTTACTGGTGTATTGGGAGGACTAAGTGACATATAAATTGCCTAGCACTGTGCCTGGCACAAAGGTAAGTGTTTGGTCGATCTAGCTATTATCCACTATGTAGGAACACAGACTTAAGAGATTATTAGAGGGTAGATAAAAAGTGCATCCATCTTAACAACGCCTGAGGTTAGGCTCTATCCCATTCATCAGTCAACAGGTAATTATTCTGCACCAGGCACTGGTTTTCACTCTGTGGATACAGCTGTGAGACAGGTAAACCTTGTCTCTGTGCACAGAGAGCTCGAGTCTAGTGGGGAAGACACAGGTTCATGGATGTACTGTCCACAGGGTGGGCAGAGCTGCAACAGAGCCAGCACAGAGCCCAGAGTGAGCACTTCACCCAGCCTGGCTTCCCAGAGGGAGGCAATTTAGCCCAAGATGTGTGTGTGTGGGGTGTGTGAGATGTATGGAGGATGGGAGGAAGAATGTTATAAGCTTTTAGAATTGCATATTGGAGGACACAGAGGCTAAGAGTGAAGTCATGACTGTGGAAATGAAATTTCAATCGTCCACGATGGTTAAAAAAACAGCTCTAGAATCAGATGCCTGGATTCAAATTCTGGGTCTATTACTTACTAGCTGTGTGACATTGGTCAAGTTACTTAACTTTTCTGTGCCTCAGTTTCCTCTTCTGTAAAATGTTTATGTTAATAATAAGGGGTTAATGACAGTAATCCATTTCATCGGATTGTTGTGGAGAATGAATAAGGTAACCTTTGTAAATTGCTTAGCCCAGGCCTGACATGAGGTTAACATTCAATAACTGTCAAGTAGTATTATTATTCCCTGTTACTGAAGATTAGACCACAGCATGGGGAGGAGGAGATGTTAGTAGGAGGTTCAGATCATGAAGGACCTTATAATCCATGGCAAGAGATTTTATAAACCTAGGAGCAATAGGGAACTCATGGCGTGACAAGGTGAAATCTGCAGTCATCCTTGCCATCATTCCTGACTCCTCTTTTTCATACCCCACATGCAGTTCATCAGCAAATGTTGTCAGCTCTACCTTCATAACTCATCCAGCATCTAACCACTTCTAACCACCTCCACAGACACCACTGTGGTCCAAGCCATCGTTATCTTCCCTGTATTGCTGCAATGGCTTCCTAACTGGTCTCCCTGCTTCTACCTTTGTCCCCTTATGGTCTATTCCTCTCGCAGCAAGTAGAGGGGTGCTATGAAAACGTAAGCCATATTGAGTCATACCTCTGCTCAAACTCTCCACTGGCTCAGCATCTCACTCAGGGTGAAAGTCACTCTTTATAATGGCCTCCAGACCCGGCAAGGTGTGGCCTTCTGCCAAATCTCCTCCTCTTCCCTCGCTTCCCTAGCCTTGCTGGTCTCTGTACACTTCCTCAAACAGGAGCCTGCCAAGCACCATCCCACCTTAGGATTCCGTGCTTGCTATTCCATCTGTCTGGAAGAGCTCCAGGTATCAGCGAGACTCACTCCCTCACTTCTTTCAGATGTCTGCTTAGCGAGGGCTTCCCTCCCTACCTTGTATAATAATAAGCCCATATCTTGCCTGAGTACTCCCTGTTTCCCTCCTCTGCTTTGTTTCTTTCCATTGCAATTATCACTATCTAATATGCACCTACTATATATTTACTTTGATTACTTACTATTGGCCCCTCACCTCCCCATTGTAATATAAGCTCCACGAGGGCAATAGTTTTGTCTTGTTCATTGCTGGGCCCCCAGCATCTAGAAGCGCGCCTGGCTCAGAGCAGACTATTGGTAGCTGTTTTGTTGAGTGAGTGAATATGTATGTGGAGATGGGGGAAAGGAAGTGCTTGATGGTCATTGTCCTTCATCCTGCGCCCTGGAAGAAAGACACTCTGAAGCAATGAGCAGAAGGGGTGGGGCAGGGTGGGGCAATAGCAAAGGCAGGGAGGAAGACATTTGCAAGCTTCCAGGGGAGGGGTGATGATTATCTCACATGGGCCAAGGTGTAGAGCTGAGAGGAGTGGTCTGGAGAGAGATTTAGGTCTCATCGGCAGGGTTGGCAACTGTCTGGCTGTGAAAGAAAGAACAAGGTGAAGAATGGTGATGCCCAAGTGTCTAGCTTTGACACCTTGGTGAGATGGGGAAAGCAGAATGGGTAGGGTGAGGAGTTATTGATGCGAGCCTCTCTGAGCCATGGCTGCCTTGTTTGTGGAACAGGGAGGATGACTCCTTTCTTGACCACTTTCTGAGGTGGTTGCAGAGACAGAAAGGGATAAAAGAAATGGAAACCCTTTATACAAGTGCCAGTGGGTTCCCAGATGCGAGGGAGCATTATTATTATGATGATTGTTATTAAAGTCGATTTGGGGACATCTGACAGGTAGGTGAAATGAGAACCTGCGGCAGAATCTAATCAAATGCCAGCCTTGGTGGAAGCAAATGCCAGGAAGCGCAATTTAGTCGATACATGCAGTGGGTGGTCAGGAAGGGGAGAGAACAATGTGACCTAAGCTGTCAGAGGCTGTGTGGAGGGAGAACCTCAGCTGGACCCTGGAGTGAGGAGAGGGGGAACCAAACAAAAGCTGAAGTTTGGCCAGAGATTCACAGGCAGAGAGGCCACAGGGTAGCTTGGGGACCTGGGGGGAGATAGGGGACCTTGGGCACAGGATGAAGGATGATGACCACCGAGGCTTCCTTTTCCCCATCTCTACCTACCAAATGAGAAGAGTGGGAATATCAGGTGGGAGAGGAGAAGGCAAATCCTGAGTGAATGGGCAGAAACTTTCTGAGTGAGCCTGGCCGATGGGGACTGCTTCTGCGCTGTCATCCAACAGGTTCACTGACGCCCATACTTGGTGTCAGGTACAGTGGGCAACACAGCAATTCACTCTCCAATGTTTATTAGGCACCTGCTAAGTGCTGAGGAGACAGTTACCGTGAACTCATACACTCGGTCCTTGTCTTCTGCAAGTTCAGGGTCTATTAGGGAGACAAGCATTTGTTAGATACATTGCAGAACCCCATGTGGTAAGTACTGTCATCCTCCTCATTTGCAGATGTCATCCCGTTGGTAAGTGGTAGACACAGGATTTGAACTTTGGCTCCAGAACCCTGCCCATGGTAAGAGTCTGTGATCCTGGAGCTTAAAGGTAGCAGGAGACAGACATCTACAATTCTGTCACCAGGCCCCTGGAAGGGTCAACAGAGAGAACTTGGGAAACTGGAGAAAAGTGAAGGAACCTCTTAGAACAAAAAAAGATCTTAGAGGGAGGCCCACTTATAGACATGGCTTTATTCACTTATTTTACAAATATTTATGTCATGCCTGTGTTTCCAGGTACTGTGTGAGATCGTGGTAGGTAGGAGATTTATTTATTCATTCACTCAACAGCTACTCACCACCGCGATGAGCTGTGAGTGGACAACAGGAACATAACAGATAAAAATCCCTACCCTTGTGGAGTTTATTTCTAGTGGAAGGACAGAAAATAAACAAGATGAATAAGTTTAAGTATACGTGTGTGTGTGTGTTTGTAGTATGACAATGATAAATGCTAAGGAGAAAAAACAAGATGACAGGAAGATGAAATTTTAGACAAGGTAGTCAAAGAAGGTCTTGGTGATTCAAGGTGAGAAAGGCAGGCAAGGGTCAGGAAATGCAAGGCACTGCTGGTTCTCATACAAATACATATATAATTTTATTTGTTTAAATTCAAAGTGCTATGGGAGACCAATAGAGTTGTTTCTGGTTTTGGTTTTACTATTGTGTATTGGATTTCATCCAGCCATTCCCTTTGGATCAGTACCTCTGGAAGAGGGGCAGGAGGCGAAATAGACAGAGGGACAGGATGAGCACAGCCCTCGGACAGCACTGGCCGATCCCATCAGGAGCTCTAGAGCTAGAATGGCCCTTTGGAGTTGTCCAGAGTTGCGCTGATGGTTTGTCCTTCACAACCTCCATCAGTCAGTTCTTGGATGTGGTGACCCCAGCAAGGGTCATGACCTTGGAGGAGGCAGTTCTCTGCAGCTGACGCAATCCCACAGTCCCACAGGGGCTGAGCGCTGGCAGCTGTCCCAGCACTCCAGCACCTGGGGCAGCAACCCCTCTCCACACACAGGGCTGGGCAGCAGTTCACAGGGTCCACACCATGTATTCAGGCCTTTCATTTTTTGCCCATTATAGTGTTTATTGAGTAGAGGTTTTTAACTATAAATGATATCATCTGATTTATATATAGTAGAACCTCATAGTGGACCACCTCCTTATATTGACCACCTCCTTAAGATGACCTAATTTCCATGGACCGGACATGCACCACATGTACGTATCAGTACATTAGGCCTCCATCTTTATGTTAACCACCTCTGTATGTTGACCAGTTTGTTACAGTCCCTTGGACGTCAGCATACAGAGGTTCTACTATATATAACTAAAAAAAAAAATCACTCTGGTTTCCACGTGTAGAAAATACACTAGGGGTAGGAGCAGGGTGAAGCATATGGGAGTCCCCACAGGATCCACTGGGAAGCAGGGCAGCGACTGGCTAGATGATACTCAGCTGAGCTAGGGGCCTATGCTCAGTGGCACCCTCACCAACAGAATAGCTAGTGTGCCTCCTAGTCCTCACCTTCCAACCTGGGTGCTGTCTCAAGGTCATCTTGCATCTTGAGCCACAAAGGTGATGGCAGTGGAGGGTTAAGTCCCCAAAAGGTCAAGTGAGGTTGTGGCCAGACCTGAATTCCTTTAGCATCAGGAACCTCTGCTCTGTGGACACCTGTTTCCCAGCTTCTGCATTTCTCTCTCTCTTCCCTTTTACTCTTCCCTCTGTTTACCTGATACATTTCCTTTATAAAAAAGAAGTCTTACCTTAGCTCAGCTGAACCAAGAGGCTAGAGATATGTGTGTTCTGGTGAACATGGCTGGCAGGCTCTCACCCCCATTCCCCACGCTATCCCCTGAGCCCAGTGTGAGGGTGTTAAGAACCATCCAGCCACGAGGAGCAGCAGATGGGCAAACTAGGGAGGGGAGAAATTAAGGTTGCTGAGCCTTCTGTCTGGAGAGCACCTGTCCAGAAAGGGGATTGAGGGCTGGAGGGGCTGCAGCTTTCCTTGGGCAACCATCAGCAGGATAACAGAGTTGATCTGGCTTCTAGTTTCTGCTCAGACACATGATGCTGGTCCCTAGCCTTGGGAGGTCCTGACTGCTAGGCAGCAATCTCTCTACTCTCACCAAAGCTGCTCGTCTACCCTGCTCCGTGCTCATGAATCCTAGGGAGGAACAGACCCCTCTCAGGAAACTTTTCCTGGTGGCAGGACCTCGTGCATTTGTGAGCTCTTGTACTTACTTTTCCCATTTCCAGGAAATGCTGTCCCAGCTCTTTCATGGTCGGTTCACTTGCCTTTATCCACATACCAGTTCAAGTTTCAGTTCCACAGCTAGCTAGTCCTCCCACTCCTTCCCTATCTCTTTATTTGTGTAGTTTTGTTCACCTAAACAGCACATAGTACCATCTGAAATAGTATCTTTTACTGGTTTATTAATAATTCACCCTGTGCTTCCTTGGACTGGATTATAAATTCCATGAACCTGGGCCCCTTGCCTGTCCTGTTCATCTCTATTTCCTCAATATCTAGAATAGTGCCTGGTAGGCACTTAATAAATTGTTTGTAAGATGAAGAAATTGTCTTCCCCTATCACTCACCAACTAAAAACTCAAGGATAAAATCAACCCTGTGAGTAAATATATGGCTAAGGAGAAAAAGTCCCTCTAAAGGGCCTGGGCACAGCCCCATGATCTCAGGCCCACAACCCCATATATATTAAACTATTTTATTTTATTTTATTTATTTATTTTTGAGACAGAGCCTCAAGCTGTCACCCTGGATAGAGTGTTTGGCATCATAGCTCACAGCAATCTCCAATTCCTGGGCTCAAGCGAGTCTCTTGCCTCTGCCTCCCAAGTAGCTGGGACTACAGGCGCCCGCCACAACGCCCAGCCATTATTTTGGTTGCAGCCACCATTGTTGTTTGGCGGGCCCAGGCTGGATTTGAACCCGCCAGCTCAGGTGTATGTGGCTGGTGCCTTAGCCCGTTGAGCCACAGGCGCCGAGCCTATTAAACTATTTTAAATTGTACATGAACTTTATGTCCGCCCTGTATATAGAGAGAGAATTGATGAGAAGAGAGAAAACCATCAATTGCAAGCTGAGTTTCCTACTGCACTAAATATAGGGACTCCCAGAGTTTGGTCAAGGCCAGTTTCCTTTAGGGAGTAGGAAAGAAAGAGGGGAAAGAGAGAGGGCTTCTGAGAGGACCCCTGGGGCTCTGCAGGCCCTTGCAAGGCCTTAGACCTCCAGCTGGAGGTGTCTGACCAAGTATGACCACATGATCCCTACTATTTTCAGACCATCTGAACACTGACTGCCCCGCCTACCAGAAAGGTGTCAGTGTAAAGAGGGAGAATTTGCTCTATCAAGTGTGACCCGGATTGGTGATGAATACCAGAGATGGTAGGATCAGCTAGAATAACATGTCACACGGTGGGCTGCGTTCAGGAATGCTGGATTGGGTAACTGGCAAATTGAAAGGCTGCTTCATACTATAATGGTTGAAGAAAAAGGGAATTATCTCATGCCTTTCTTTTTGTCTATCAAGGTGTCAGCGTATGCTAATTACCTGGCAGAGGCTTCAACGGGAAGAGGAAGAACAACTATTATATTTGAGGAAAGATTTATCTTGCGTTATTGGCGCCAGTTGGAGGAGGAGGTGGGGGTGGTAGGGGGGTCAGAGAGGCAAAGTGAGAACTGTTCCTTGAATGGAATTGAAAATGCCTTTGAACTGAGGTTTCTCTCCTAAGATTAGAAATAATAAGCCTTGTTAAGAGAAGCTTTGCTCTGACCCCATGGGCCAGAGCCCAGGCAGAAGACTGCTGTCCTAGGGTCAGGGGAGGGATCAGACTGGCTGCTGAGTGGGGAGGGTGTGTGAGACTCCTCCCTTCATTCATGGATTGTATGCAGGGGGCTGTCCAGGCTGGGGCTGGAGTCAGGCAGCCCTGTATTTTGAAGGCCCCATTACTTCCTCGCTGGGGTCTGTGTCTTATCACTTTCATCTTTCAAAGCCTCAGTTTCCCCCTCTGTAGGGAAAGTAATACCTACTTTGTGTGGTTATCGCCACAGCTAAATGGGATCATGTCAATGAAGTGCTCAGTGCAGCTCAATCCACAAGGGCATCTGTGGATAATCTATTCAACACACGTTTTCTGAGCGCCTGCTGTGGTTCAAGGTGCTAGGAAAATAAAGGTAAGACAGATAGGGCTCTGCCCTCAAGAAACTTACAGCAGAATGGAGAACGTGTATCACCTTTGGCTCTCGTCCCTCAGAGGTCCTAGAAAGTGGAGAAAGGAGGGGGATACATAGACTAAACAGGGAAGGGCCCTCGAGCTTTCCACGAAGCTGTGCTGGCACCATTGTAATGGTCGTACCAGGGAACTGGAATGGAATGCCTCACAAGTCTGAACTCGAAGTGGAGATTTGGTGGGTGAGTGGGAAAGGCTAAAGAATCACCCCAGGAAGGAGCTGTCAGAGTCTAAGATGACTGAGTTTGCAAGAGACAACTGACGGGCTGCCTTCGTGAGAGGCTGGTCAGGGCTCAAGCTCTGGAGCCCAGAACTGGGGGAGTCTAGTGCTGGATGGAGTCTATTCTTAGGGGTTGGGGAACTGTGGGGTCAGATGAGCTGACTCCCATGTGCTGACCCTATTGCCTTCGTTGAATTCCAACTGTCCCAAGCTCTGCCTTCAGGATCTGCAGCTGTGGAGTGAGTGAGCTAGAGAGCGGCAGCTTGGAATGGTAACAAGTGTGCGGGCTGTCATAGCAGAGATCTGGGTTCAAGTTCTGCCTCTCATACATATCAATCTATTGGATTTGGGCTGGTTCCTAACCTTGCTGGGCCTCAGTTAAGAAAAGATAATGAGCCCTAACAGTAGGGTTGTTGGGCAGATTAAAAACAAGGCATTCAAAGCACCTGGCACACACTAGCTGTTCTCTAACGGTAGAGGTGATTACTAAAATTGGCCATCCTTGCCAGCTGTGTCTGATTCAGTGCCAGCCCCGGCCCCTGTGGCCTAGAGAGGCATTTACTGTTCTGGGGATGGCAAAGAAAGGAATGAGGGTGCCACCAGGTGGGTTGTATGGCAGGCAGAGACTTTGAGCAGGTAATGGCTGTCAGAGACCAGCAAATCACAGGTGTCTCGGGAACAACAGGAGTTACACTTAGACTCCAAAGAACAAACACACAGCACAAGACGTTTTGCTAAAGCAAAGCTGTTTTGATCGTTCCCGGATGTGACATGTATCGCATGAGGAAAGAGAGCCTCTTGCACAGAGGCTGCCTAATTGATAGCCTGCGGCTCCACACAGAGTGACACTTGGGGGGGAGCAACTCTGTTCCCCCATCACACTGCCCACCTCCCCCGTTGCCCCAGGTCTGCCTTCATCAGCCCAGGTGCTCTGCCTGTGGGTGCGGGAGGCTCGTTACTCAGTGCCTCTGCCTCTCCAGCCCATCCTGCGTGGCTGCTGGAGCCCAGGCTGTGTGCCAGGCTAACTGGACTTCTAGACTGCCAAATGCACTGGGCTCTCTCTGGCCTCCAGGCCTTTGTATATGATGTTCTCTCTGTCTTGGATTCCTCTCCTCCCCCACCCCACTCATCCACCAGCCAGTAATGGCAAATGCCTACTTAATAACAAAAATGATAGCTGCTTACATTTATTGAGCACTTATTCTGGGTTAAGTGCTTCCCAAATTTTCTCTTATTTAATCCTTACAACAACATACAAGGTAAAAGTAACGGTAGTTAACCTGTTGTAGATGCCTACCATTGACCAGGCACTGTCCAAAGCACTTTATACAGATAATGAGCTTACAACCCTATGAGTAAGTTACCATTATTGTCTGTGTTACACACGAGGAAACTGAAGCACAAAGAGATCAAGTAACTTGTCCAAGGTCACCAGCTTGAAGTAGCAGAGTCAAGGTTCCAGCTCCGGCTGCCAGACTTCAGAACTGGAGTTCATAACTCCTGCACCATCTGCCTGCTGTGTACCCTTTAGGATTCAGGGCAGGGACCACCTCCCCACTGAGGCCTTCTATTTTCCTTGACTGAGTCAGGAGCTTCCAGCCACCACCATGATGTTTTCTTTCCTTTTCCCGTGATCCAGAAACTCCCATCAGCAGGGACTGTCTGTTTGGCTCAGCACTGCACCCTCAGAGCCCAGCACAGTGCCTGGCTTCACCTACGCTCAACGCCTGAATCCTGCTAGGGAGTATTCTTGCTCTTTTCAATCATAAGGACTGTAAAACCCCACCATATAAATTAACTGGAGTCAAAAAGATTCAATCTCACAAAACCTAGGTTCTGATTTTTGTATGGCTACTGAGAAAGGCTTATGTTTTCACCCATCTGAAAACATATACACCTTTACCAGTAAAGATGGTAAGACTTACGTTGTACACCACTGACTCTATCCTGATCTGAGGAAGTTCTAAATAATCAAAGGACAGGTGTCACCATACCCACTTTCTGCCCTCCGTTGACCACATGCTCTGAAGGTCAGAAAGGGGCTGAGAGAGGAGCTGAGAGACTGAGGGGCCTGGAGAGGGTGAGGGGCTCTGGTCTCATTCCACACATAGTTTCTGTTCTTAAGCCTTCATAACACCCTTGCTGGAGCAAACTCTCTTGCACTGGGTGTTTATTTTCCCACTGCTGAGGGTAACTATTGTTGGCTAATACCTTTTTCCGATGATGCAGAGATATCAAGCTCTGCTGTGCCTTGGGAGGGGCTGACAAAAGAACGGAATCGAGGAACAGCTCACAAGAGTAAGATTCCTGAGAGTGGACAGGTCTGGGCAGGCTCCTTGGTGAAGGTGGCATTTGTCTGGCCTTTGGCCCCTGCTGGCCTTTCCCCCATGGTTATAAAGAACACAGAAATGCCATACCAGCCTCAGGCCAGATTTGCCCTTTGAGCCTATGATAATTTGGGGAGAGGTTATGACAACCTCCAGGAGACGAAAAGCGAGTCCTTATCACTGCACCACTACCACCCAGGTGTGCAGCCTGCCCAGCCCGAGCTGGGAGGTGCGGGAGCCTTACTTTCCTCACCAATAAAATGTAGATAATGATAATACCTTCCTCCCAGGCCTGTGGTGAAGATCAAATGAGAGAATGCAGGGAACATAGTCTTATATGCTATAAAAGGCTCTGACAAATGCTCATTATTTCTTCCTATTCTTCTCCTGGAATTTATCAAACACTTTATGGGCCCTGGAGGTATTTTTTGTCTTCATTCTGAGTGGCTTTCTCTGGCCCACGATTTCCCTCTCCTGCTGAACTTTAGGAGAGGCAGGGCAGTGCAGTGGTCAGGGGGGAGGGAGCAGGCTGGCCGGGGTTTGAACCCTGGCTCCACCTTTTTCTAGAGGAGTGACTCAGAGCAAGTCACACAGCCTTTCAGAGCTCCTGCGGCTTTCTCCTGTATAAAATAGGTGTAAAAATTGAACTTAACTCATAGGCTGATGTGAGGCCTGAGACAAGCTGTGCAAAGTTCTTAGTACTGTGCCTACTATGTGCTTAATAGATGTCTACTGTGTTGTTGTTAATTATTCTATCTGGTAGGTAGGACTATGCCTTTTTTGAGTGGAAGGACCAATGAAAAAAGACCTCAAGCGCGGTATTTGTAGACGTCCCTGCCTCCACACTCAGGAAGGGGGTAGACCAAGAAGCAGATTGGGTGCTCTTTCATTCAGCAAGCAGTTATGAAGTGCTCTGTGCCAGGTACTCCTAGACAACAGGATGACTCAATTACAGTCCCCATCCTGGGGAGCCACACTGCGGGAAGGAAGGTATTTACTCATTCACTCATTCAGTCATTCATCCACTTGGTCAATTATCACCCATTTGCCAGGGTCTCCCATGCAGGGTCTGTGGGGGGATCTAGGGCACAGACCTGGGGGCAGAGTGGGGAGCCAGAGTAGCAGAGGTCTAGCTGGAGTCCCTTGAGGCCACTGCCTCCTCCTGACATGTCTTCCCACTTCCTGTCACTTGACCTCAGTCTCCCTATCTAAACGTCAAAGGGTTGCTGGAGCTGGTCCCTAAGCTCCTGGCCCACAACAACATTCCAGATTTCTCAGCCAGGATGGACAAATGCCGAGTGACACCCCCGTCGCTGCTCCCAGCCCACACACTCACTCGGGGCACAGGCATCGATCGGCTTGGAACTCATTAGCGGCCGTGCAGCCGTTGCTGCATGTCACAGGCTCTTAAAGTCTCCATTACCAAGGCCCCTCGCTTCTCTGTATTTTTAGCCCGCATCTGGAGGAGACGGCTGGCATCTCCTGCAGTTATACACGTCAGGTTCACTGGTTTCGACAACTTCTCAGGCCTCTGGGCACCTGGAGATGAGGGGCCCAAGTTCTCCTCCTGGAAGAGAAGCTGGTGGGAAGTATGAGGGCCAGGGGTGGGACCAGGGTCCCCCTCTCTCCTCTAAGCCCCCAGTCTATTCCCCTGGGATGCCATCTCCCAGGTATCCAGGCTTCTCTGGGATGTAGGAGGACAAACGGCTCTTTAGATGACACTGGAGTGAGGGCAGGTGATGCCAACTTGGGAACAAAAACCCAGGCCAATTGGACATCCCTCAGGATCAGCTACCATCTCTGGCGGCAGACAGGTAGAGCCACGCACACAGAAAACACTTAGCAGTGTGGCTTAGAGAAGGTTTCTGTGTGCCTGCAGGAGACAAAGCAAGCCACGCCGCCTGCCAGGCTGCAGGAAGCCTGGGTTCTTTCAGCATTGGGTAAGCACTGCAGTTCACTAACCCTGGAATGCTGGAGAAAAGGTGTGTTCACAGCCCACCGACTCTGAGATTAGTGTTCCCTGATAGGAAAGAAGAGGCAGGCCACAGCTTGCCTGGGCGTGGTAAGAGGTGCAATGTGGGGGTGGGTGGGGAGGAAGCTGACAGTGTGGGGAAGGGGCAGTCCCCAGGCCTGAGATGGGAATGGGGCTGCACCCATGTCAGGAACACCAGAGCCTGGACTTCCAGGAAGAACAAAAGCCTCCATCCGTCAAGGACATAGTTTACATTTGTCCCACCCCCACCAGCTGCATACCCTAAGACTTGCTAATAAAATAAGATAATAGTAATGAGTAGTTATTACTCCTACTCCGAACCCAACAGTCCACTAAATGCTCTTCTTACATTCCCTGATCTTCTTACTGATTCTTCACATTAAGGCATCTTATAGAGGTGGAAAGTGAAGCTCAAAAGCAAAGCAAAGCAACTCACCCAAGTTCACACTGGAAACTGCCAAACAAATGCAGAATTGCCATCCAGAGCCCAAGCTCGCCCTAACCCATGCATACAGCCTCCAGATGCCAAGGAAGGAATGAGGTAAGTTCTCACTCGACGGTGACATTTTACTGATGACACAGTGGGAAGAACATCATTGTGAAGTGTCAGAAGGTTCTGGCTCTGAGCCAGATGTGGTTCTGACAAATTCCCATTTCCTCTGGGCCTCAGTGAGGGACTAGATTGAGATGGGGATGGATCAATGCCACATTACACATCTGTTCTGAGCTCCCATCTGACTCTGACAAGATGCTGAATAATAGTAATAGCAAACATTCCTGGAACATTTACATTGTGCCAGGCATATTATAGGTGTTGTTTTATTTAATCTTCATACCTCCCCTGTGAGGTATTATCCTTAAGCAAATGAGGGAATGAAGCTCAGAAAGGCTGTACAACCTGCCTAAAGTCACACAGCTGATAAGAAGGTTAGGATAGAATTGGAAATGTGTTCTTTTCTCTCTTAACCACTTCTTCCTTCACCATTCCTCTTCTGGGGCATCAGTCCTGAGATGCCTAAATGTTTTGAAGAGGGGCACCAGGTGCCCCGAGGCACAGCTGGAGGAAGGTGGGGAGCGAGGCTTATAGCATCTGTGAGACACGCTCTGTGTTTTCTGCTGTCTAGGTGAGAGCAGCAGTTCCTCACACTCGGGCTTAGGGAACCGGCTTTCTTTATACCACCCCATTCCACCATGTCTATTATGGACACCCCATTTACCTCTGGGTATGCTCCCAGAGCTGAGAGCAGGGCCCTGGAGGAGCCATGAGGCAGAAACCCAGGCACAAGGACATGGGGATTTCTAAGCTTTGCCGCCATCAATGAACTCACCACATGTTTTACCATCTGCTGGTTTGGTGTCAGGTACCATTCCTAGGCAGGACTGCCATATACAGTTCTGTGCTGCACAACCCTCTGGAACTACCATTTGTACTGTGGACACGTGTACCTGACACAACTGGGTGTTGGGAATGTTGTGGTGAGCAAGACTAAACTGGCCTCTGGTTTCAAAGAAGATCCAGTCCCTTAGGGGAGGCAGTCAAGTGAAACAGGAATAGCCTCCCAGTGTAGCCAAGGTGGTGATGGGGGAGAAGCAGAAGAGGCCCAAGACTACATTAAGTATGAAAGAAGGCTTCCTAGAAGAAGTGATTTCTAGCTCAGGGCCTGAAGGATAAATAGGAACGGCCTACTTAAGGGGGAAAGAGTGTCTAGGCAGAAGGAAAAGCAAGAGCAAATAATTAAATAGAAGATTTTACCGACTATAGTAATAATACTGAACAAAGAGCTTTGGCAGCCTTTATTCATTCCATCAATCATTTACTCATTAAAGAGATGGAGAATTGTTATGCCTGGGAATTGAAAAAATTTCATCCAGGAAGTGACCCTTCAACCCTGACCCTTGAAGGACGAGTAAGAGTTTTCTGGGAAGAGAAGCACCCGAGGAGAGAAAACTAAATGGGCAAAGGCACATGGAGGAAGGTTTTGTAGCATTATTGCCCGTACGAAGTGAAGGTTTAGATATCTTCCCCAGGCTACACTTGGTAGCTCTTTGTCTTTTAAACCTAACCTTGATATTTATTATTCATTGTTAACATGACCTCATCTGTTAATAAGGGTTCAGATAGGAATGGTGGATGGATGCACACATGAGTTCAGGAGTCAATGGATGGGTGGAAAGATTAATGCATGCATGAATGAAGGAATACATGAAAGAACTAATAATAACAGCAGACATTTCATACAGTGCTTTCCATGTGCCAGGCATTGTTCTAAGTGCTTTACATTTATTAAATCATTAAATCCTCACACAACCCTAGGAGGTAGATTTTGTTATTATATGCATTTTACAAATGAGAAAAATAAGGCGTGCAAGGTTAAGTAACATAAACAATGCTATGTAGCTAGGAGGTAGGGGAGCTACAGTTTGAACTGAGGCAATCTAGCTTCAAAGGATACTCCAAGCAGGAATAAACTCTATTAGTTAGGCAGTTCCTCATTCATCCAGATATCTACTTTCTCACTGTAGTGGTTTCTTGGCTTAAGTCTCCTCTAGAAATGCGCAGTTTCCTTGGAGCAGACCTGGGTCCAAGTGGCCAGAGTCACTGCCCTGGCTGGCTGGGACAGGAGGTACCTGCACCTCACATTGAGATGCAAAGTGCTGAGGATGCCCTGCTCCTCCCTGGGGGATGCTGGGTGAGGAAGCAGGGGCCTCTGACTCCCACAATGGACCTGTCCCAGCTCTAGAACAGGAAGCTTGAAGTTTGCCTTTCAGGTTGATTGGATTAGCATTGCGGAAGAGTCCTCCTTCCTGTGAAATGTATTAACAACTTAGTCCGGCTGGTCTCTCACCCAGGGCAGGCTCGTCGTGAAGTGCCTCAAATTTCCTAGGAATCCTCTGAGACATTTTGACATTCTGATCGTCACTGCCAACGTGGGCTGCGAAGGAATTAATTGACATGGATGAAACCCTCAATTTCCAAGGGCTGTGTAATAAAATAAAGGTTATTGTATTATTACAGATTCCACCACTAATGAAAAAGGGCCAAAGACCATAATCACAATATTGCATGCTTAGTGTGTAGGGACTTAGTTTGATTTCCACAGGCAACCATCCTGAACTTTAGGGAATAATGATACTAATGGATATTATTTATTGAGAATTTATGATATGCTAGGCACTTTACTAAATGATCTCTATGTATTGTGTATTCCCACAATAAGCCTATGGAAAAGGGCTATTTTCATTTCCATTTTACAGATGAAGAAACTGACTCATGGAGAGGTGAAATGAACATGGCTACTGAGTTGCAGGTAAAACATATTCTATTTTCTTGGAGGTGAGGGAGTATTTAAGTACCTGAGCAGGCAAGATTAAGATACTGGCTATGTGTAGGGCATTTTGTGCGGTAGAATATTAGGAGTGTTTGCATATACTTTCTAGATTCTAGAGAACACCATTTCCTTTTCTCATCCATCCATCTACCCATCCATCCACACCGAAGAGAACCATCCATTCATCGTCCACCCTCCCATTCATATGTTAATCAGTCCATCAAGCCACTCATCCATTTAGCCACCATCCACCCATCCATTCAAGCATTCATTCATTTAGTCATATCTTCAGGCATTAGCTTATTTATTCAACTCAGGGGCTGAACTCTGACTACCCCTCCCTTGCTCTTGTCACAGAACCAGGTGCCCTTTTCTCATAGGAGTGCCTGCTGTGACTAATGCGGCAACAAGGGGGGAAGCAGAGCAGGACAGGGTGCTGAGAGATGTACAACACCAGCTCTATAATTTGTAAAGTCCCTCCAGCTTTCCCCTCCTCAGTGTCTCTATATGTAAAATGGGAATACTACTTACAGGCTGTTGTGAATTTAAAGCAAGTGAATAAGGCCAACCATGATGGCTCATGCCTGTAATCCTAGCACTCTTACAGGCCAAGGCAGGTGGATTGCTTGAGCTCATGAGTTCGAGACCAGCCTGAGCAAAAGTGAGACCCTGTCTCTACTAAAAATAGAAAAACCAAGGCAAGAGGATCACTTGAGCCCAAGAGTTGGAGGTTGCTATGAGCTATGATGCCATAGCACTCTACCCAGGGTGACAGCTTAAGACTCTGTCTCAAATAAATAAATAAACCAAATAAAGCAAGCAAATATATGACATACTTTGGAAATATATGAGTGCTGCATAAACATATGACCCCAACATCATCATCACTTATTGCAGCATGTACTCAAACCTAAACTATCATTAAGTTTGAGAAGTCAGAATCTGTAAAATGAAACTCTTCTGATTGTTTTTACAGAAATTGTGTAACATTTACAAATATGAAATTTAATAAATGAAATTACTTTAAATCATGCAATTGCTCAGTTTTATAACCCTCATATCTATTCCACATCCTCTTGGGGCTACCAGAAGTATTAGGGAGTAGGATTTGGAAAAGTACTTGGTAGAAGTACTTGGTACTTGATTATGGAACATGAAGCCTGCCATTTGAAGCTTACTAGATAGAGCACTCCAAAGTTACTATATATCAGGGTGCTCTTACAAGGTTTATTCCCCATTGGTTATAAGGAGAGATGAGGGAATACCATAGGAAATATGTGTCTGGAAACTCAGGAAAAGATTAATAATATGGCTACAAGATAAGCAGGAACTATAGTAAATACAAGCCTTATAGACACTGTGTATCAGTCAGCTCGGGTTACATTATGCTGCAGTAACAACCAATCCCAGACATCTCAGAGGCCTATGACAAATGTTTATTTTTACCATGACATGTCTGTCATAGGTCAAATGCAGCTCTGTTTCATCTTTCTTCACTCTGGGGCTCAGGCCAACAAAGGAACATATTGGTTCTTTTTTTTTTTTTTTTTTTTGCAGTTTTTGGCTGGGGCTGGGTTTGAACCCGCCACCTCCAGCATATGGGACTGGCGCCCTACTCCTTTGGGCCACAGGCACTGCTCAACACACTGGTTCTTAATGCTGCCTCTCACAACTTATTGACCAAAGCAAATCACAAGGCCAAGCCTGACGTCAATGACAATTATATTCTATTTTTATAAATGGCACCCAAGGAAGGGACAGCAAATATTTTGAACAATAATACAACTTTCCACTTACAATACATTGTAATTTGAACTAGAAGGTCCTTGGAACCTCAGAGTGGCTTGGGGAAGGGACCTGGTAACTTACCTTCTCCCCATGTCTACCTCTTCTCCTCTCACCACCCCTGACTCTCTCTGTGTATATGTTCAATGTATTGTGGCTTCTTCTGACTGGGTGGTCCTGAGATTCCTATCCTGGAATCTCAGGTGGGAGTTCTAGGAGCATAAGTAGTGGAGAAGATATTCCTCCTAAGGAATCACTTAACCTCTAGGACTGTAAGTTGTGGACAAGCTATTCCCCCAAGGAACGTGGGTATGCTATAACCAGAAAAGCGTGAAAGGAGTTCTGGGCAGACAAAAACAGCACGTGTCCACCATACCCTGCTGATTCCTCATCCTCCTTATGCTTGCCTATTTAGATGCCCTGAAAAGAAAGTGTGATTGGCACAACTCATTTTTTTTCTCCCACAGGGCCACAGCAGAGTCTCCTGGTGTGTGGATCATCATTACTTTGCCTGGTAATGGTTTAACCAGCAAAGGCTATGAGGATGCATCACCTACGGCTACACCTTTGATAGACATAGTGGGCAGAGGGGCAGCATGATTCATGTGTCTTCAGAGCCCTGCATCTACTTGCCACAGTGGGTGACATTCATGAGGCCTGGGAGGAATTCATGAAGCAGAGTAGAAAGCCTTAGTCCATTCGGCCTGCTATAACAGAATGCCATAAATGAGGTAGCTTATAAACAACAGAAATTTATTCCTCACAGTTCTGGAGTCTGGAAAGTCCAAGATGAAGGCATCAGCAGATTCATTGTCTGCTGAGGCCCGCTTGATGATTCACAGACTCACAGTAATCCTGCTCACTGTGTTCTCACATGGTGGAAATGGCAAAGCAGCTCTCTAGGGTCTCTTTTATAAGGGCACTAATCCCATTCATGATCTAATCACCCCCAAAGGCCCTACCTCCTAATGCCATCACATTGGTGATAGGGTTTCAACACAGGAGTTTTGGAGGGAAACATTTCAACCATAGCAACTGGGTTCTGTAGCCCTGGGGAATGGGCTAGGGGAAAGGTAGGAACTGGCTAAGGGATCTGCATCCCCACTCTCTGCCCTGGCAACCAACAGTCTGTGTCTGCCCATGATCATTTCTGCGAAATGATACAAAGATCCTAGTTGGGTCATCTTCACTGCGCCAAAGGCAAGACAAGTCTTTTAAATTTACTGCAAATGTTCATTGGGGATGGACCAGAGTGTTTGTTAACTTCAGACGCCAATAAATGTTGATAAATAATGCCATTACAAATGTGTTATTGCTCTCACACTTTGTTATAACATCTTTCCTCTTACTTTTTCCCCATGTAACATTTACTTTAAAAGGCCCCAGCAAAGAGCCAAGTGCCAATAAAATGACACCAAATCTCCCAGAACATCCTCACTTATGAAACACTCAAAAACTCAGCACTCAGGGAAAAGTCACTGAAATATTCCACTGTTTTGTAAACTTTGCAAAATCAGTAGTTCCTATGGTTGAGGCCTAACTGCACATTGCATTTGAAATTTTGAAGTTTCAATTGCTTAAAAATATTGTAACTGCTGCTCAAACAGGAAAATTGCATTTAGATTTCCCTCTGTGTTTAACCTCAGACTGGCAAGAGATAGTCTTCAAATTTCCTCAGCAAATGAAAATCACTTCAGGATTGAGATTGCATATGGATAGTTCCTACCACGAGAAAAAGAAAATCTTCAGGAACAAATACAGTCATACATTCTGTGCTGGGCCCATAAAGTGGAGAAATAGATGATCATTTTGTCCCATAATCCACAGCATGAAGGATTTGGGATAGTGACAAGGAAAGACATTTTTGAATATGAGGTTCAGTCACATCTGAACTGTTACTAAGGGAAATTGCAGCATCCTGCACTCAATTTTCTCAGAGCCAGCCTCCTGTAAAATTGTACCATTCCTTTGGCACTTTCTATGTCAAATTTTCCTTCTTCCCCACACAGCTTCTAGTGTATTTAACCCACTTTTTCTCATCAGTTAATCATATAACTCATTCAAACTAAAGTGTGATTGTTTACACCTTAAAGGCAGCCACTGGGAGGCTGGGGTGCAGTGGCTTACATCTGTATTCCCAGCTCTCTGGGAGGCTAAGGCAGATGGATCACTTGAGCTCACAAGTTTGGGACCAGCCTGAGCAAGAGCGAGACCCCATCTCTAAAAATAACCAGGCACTGTGGCAGGCACCTGTAGTCCAGCTACTCAGGAGGCTGAGACAAGGGGATTGCTTGAGCCCAAGAGTTTGAGGTTGCTGTGAGCTACAACTCCACAGCACCCTACAGGGCACAAGAAGGTGAGACTCTATCTCAAAAAAAAAAAAAAGGCAGCCACTGGGAAGAGGACAGTGCTTTACTCAAAGGAATGAATCAACATTGGTGAAATTCTAGGCAGTGACAGATAGTTGATTAGATGAAGTGTTGAATAGAGATCTTTTTTGTCTACTCAGAAGACTGGTTTTGCTGTGATAAATTCATCCACTTTCCTTCCTCCTTCCTTTCCTTCTATCTAGTCAACAAACTTCTCTGGGGTACCTGCTTTATTCCATTCTTTATGCTTAGTGTTGAAGTCTTGGAACAGGAACTTCCTACAACAAAGGCAGCTGAGCCCAGGAAATCATAATCATAATCATATAAATGCAATTATCATTCATTGAGTGGGTGCTTACTACCTACTGGGGACTATGCTAGGAGCTTTTTGTGAATAGTATTTTAATCTTCACGACAACCCAGTGAGGCATGTAGTGTTAGTCCCTTTTCACAGACAAGAAAATAGAGGTACCATTTTTTTGTCCAAGGTCACACGTATTACAGGGTGGTACTGGGATATCAACCCGGGCAGTCTGAGTTCACAGCTTTCTGTTCCAAGTGAGATTAGATTAAAATAAGCCTGCAGGGCAGGCTTTGAGGAGGGGGCTGCAAGAAGAGCCAGCTTCTTGCTGAATGTGTAGGAGCTCAAGTGAGGGACGCCCCAGTGAGTCACCCCACTCTTGCCCCCCTTCCCCCACAGGATACTCCCTCCCCCCACTAGCAGACACCAGAAGCCAGCAGCCTGGCTGTGCCCCAGGCATGGCTCTGGTCAGGAAGAGGGGATCTTTTGTGAGATGCTGGCCTGGTCTCTGTTAATGCCAATTAGCGTTTCTGCCTGCTTGGAGCTGCAAGGCCAGCAGGCTTCTGTGATCCTGGTGACTAGAGGTTCTGGCCTAGAAATGCTCAGGATGTGGGACAGAAGTCAGAGAGTCCAAGAGGAAGGACTTTGTCATTGAATGGAGAGGAAATGGGGTTTTACAGAGGCCCCATGGGGCCCAGCAGCCTTGAGGGCAGGGCTCTCTGGGGCCAGACAAAAAGGAAGAGGAGAGAAAGGCGTCCTGGCCTGGGCCTGCCTCTACTCCACCCCCACATATCTCGCTGTGTCTTGGCTAGGAATCGGGGCACTGGTTTTTGAGAGAAGAGAAGGTAGAGAGTGGGTTTTGACATTCCTGGCTATGTAGGGTTGTGAAAGCCCTACTCTGCCTTAAGACAAGCCCCCCAAATTGGCCTCAGATTCCTTAGTTATCCAGGATTTGTAGCTGGCCATTGAATAAATGGCATCCAGTTAGCAGATTGGGTCCTTAGAAGGAGCTGAGCAGGGGCCTGCCAAGAAAACCTGGTCACCCCTTTCTGAGGCTGTCATTTGGCTCCTGGATGGCCATGGGTGAGTCTCTGTGGTCTGGGGGATGGCCCCAAGTCCACCAGCTCTTTCCTGTCTGCCTGTCTTCCAAACTCCCCTCCCTTGCCCTCTGGTCCCCTTTTTGTTTTCCCCCTCTATCTGTTCTTCTTGCCCCATGGTGGGCTTCCTCTTGTCCTTCTGAGCCTGCTTGCCCAACCAGGCCTCCAGCAGGGTGATCATCCATTCTCATACTTCTGGCCCTCACTTGGGCTGGACCACCCACCACATCCCTGCTTCTTGCAGGAGGGCTGTTGAAGGTCATTTGCAGAGCAGGCAGCCACAGATGGTCAGCAGCTGATGAGTATCATCCTTCCCTGGCTTCTGTCTCCGACTCCACCTGTTTGTCCAGCCACTCTTCCATGACTCACCCAGGTGCCCTGGAGGCTGGTTTTCTAGAACCCCATCACTGTAGGTTCAAGAATATTACTTCACCTCCCAAACACAGAGATGACTGGCCTACTCCCCAGTAGGGCCTTTCTAAGCAGTGCATGAAAGGACAAGGAGGTGGCATCTATAGTAGAAAGGCCCCAGGCTCAGGCCAAATTTCACCTTCTCCAATTCTTGGCCCCTCCTCTTGTCCTTGCAGTCCCCACTCTCAGGGGCTTCTTCCTTCTTTGAACTCCCATGGCAACCTCTACTTCCTGTCCCCACATTCCTAAGAAATGGACAATTCCAAGGTCAGGGTTGAGGTCTGAAGGATAATAAAGGGCTTATATTGGCTTCCCAAGCCCCATACTCAGCCACTCAACTCTCCTGAACCTTTAGTTGAGCTCAACTTTCATCTCTGTCACCGCAGGATGATATCCGAACCTAAGGACAAATGACCATTTCTCTTTGTATAGAAAAAAAGGAAGCTCATCAAATCCCCACACTCCATCCTGAGGGGCAGGTACTGCTGCCCCCTTTTCCTTGCTAAGCCTCTTCTCACTACTGCTTGGCCTCGTCTGAGCTGAGCATGCCCCAGTCAGGAACAAGCTCGGGGCCAATCAGGTAGGAGAAGCAGTAGGCAGCAAACTGGCAATGTGCCAACGTTCACTATGCTGTCTTCCGGGGGGGTTCCTGAGTTGTGGGGAGGATTTAGGGTGGGGGTGGGATATTGCTGTGCTTTGTGGCAAGAGCTGAGAAAGGGGCTTATGTTGCCTGTACGCTGAGGGCTCTTTCACAGCCTGGGCAGCCTGTGAGGTTTTTCTGTATACTGCTTGGGTTGTGAGGGGTTATCCTGGGCTCTGGCTGTGCATCAGCCGCTAATATTAATGCAGATGGAATCAGAGCATTTAGACCAGCACACGCAGCTCTCATTTCCAGAATAGTTGGTAAGGGTCACTCAAGCCTCATAACCTTGATGAAGAGAGCTTAAAATTATCCCTATTTTATAGCTGAAGATGTGGAAGCTCAGAGTGGTGAAGTGCTTGCCCAAGAATGCACAGCAAAGAAGGTGTGGAGCTGGGATTTGAATCTGAATCTGACTGCAGGGCTCCAGCTCTTAAAGCCTGTGTGATATTTCATGGGCAGGACTCATCACTCCCCCCAGACCATCCCCAATGCTTCATCTGGGCATAGCCACTGCTGGGGTTGTGAGATCAGAGAGCTAAGGTCAAGAGAGATCAGGCAGCTCCAAGGCCTGTCTTGAGGGACTGGACAGAGCTCTGAAGCTGGGAAGGAGCTTTGAGAGGCTTTCTCTCCACCCATGGGCCACCCGCACCCACCCTGTCATTGGTAACTGACAGGCTGCTTTGCCAACAGAGGTGTCACTGAAGCTTTCTGCCAGCTTGTCACCTACCTCTCCCAGAGAAGGAGTGGGTGGAGGGGCCTGTCACTGTCCTTGCCTCTGCCCTTCTAGCAGGTGATGCTGCCTCCCAGGGTTTTGTAGGAGAGAAGCCCTGCCACGGGCTGCCCTGTGTTCCCACAGCTTGAGGTGCACATTCAGCCTATCTTCTGGATACCTGGGTCACAAGACTCTCCACACCTAGCAAGAAGAGACTGGACTGCCTGTGGCCACCACAAGCTGGAGGTCCTAGACTTGGAACTGGGAGCCCCTGGCATCTAGATCTTCCCGCCTACCTCCAACTATTACCATGGGTCCCCTCCCTCAGACCGGTCCTATTGATTGGCTCCTGGGCTGTTTCTTTTCCTCTCCTCTCCTTCCCTCTGTTTCCTCCTCCACAAAGGAAAGCCAAGGTCAACTCTCACCTCCCCCAGGAAGCCTGCCTAGACTACTCTGACCCACAACAAGAGCTCCTTCCTCTGAGCTTTCATAGTTTACAGAGTAGAGCTAAATTCTCTTCTACCTCTCGTCATATATTAGACTGATTTTTTCCAATTAGCTCAACAATCCCTTGAGGGAGGAAAACCACAGGTGACCCCTTTTTGCCTCTCCCAGTGCATTTAGAGAAGGGTCAGGCTTTCTTGGAACCTAGCCATCATTGGTTGGCTAATTGGAAGCTGCTTGACTATGTTAAGGGCCTGGCATATATGTGTTTACTAGATATAGTTTTCATGTGTCTGCATGTATACTTGATTTACATGTTTGCACATATATGTTGGGAATGTGTCTTCATACATGTGAATGTGGTTCAAGTATTGTACCATGTGTATAAATAGTCTGATTAATTCAACAAGCATTTATTGAGATCCTGTCACAGCTGGGCACTGGGCCAGGTGCTGGGGATACAACAGTGAGTAAGAAATAGACTGCCCTAGTCCCTCAGAGCTGGGAGGAGAAGCCATTAAAAAAGCAATAACAATAATGTGAGCTAAGTATCATGATGGGGGAGTACATGGTAGGGGCACTGACTTTAGCCTGTCTAGGGAGACAAGTCAGGAAAGGACTTGTGGAGAAAGGGAAAATTTGACTAAGCTAAGCTATAGAGCCTCTTGAAGGTTGAATTTTGTCTCCTTCAAAAGATATGCTCAAAAAGCTAGGTGCGGTGGCTGACACCTATAATCCTAGCACTCTAGGAGGCCGAGATGGGAGGATTGCCTGAGTCTAGAAATTTGAGACCAGCCTGAGCAAGAGCAAGAGACTCTGTCTCTAAAAAGAGCCGGGTGTTGTGGCAGGTACCTGTAGTCCCAGCTGCTCGGGAGGCTGAGGCAGGAGAACCACTTGAGCCCAGGAGTTTGAGATTGCTGTGATCTATGACACGATGGCACTCTACCAAAAGTGACAAAGTGAGACTTTGTCTCAAAAAAAAAAAAAAAAGCTCAAGACCTAATCTCCAGTACTTGTGTATGTGACCTTGTTTGGAGATAGAGTCTTCGCAAATGGCATCAAGTTAAAATGAGTTTATACTGGGTTGGTGTGGGCCCTAATCCAGTGACTGGTCTCCTTCTAGAAAAGGAAAATTTGGACACAGACCCAGAGTGGGAATAAAGCCATATGACTACAGAGGCAAGATTGGGTGATATACTACCAGGCAAGGAATGCCAAAGATTTCAACCCCCAGAAGCTCTGGAGTGTGGGAGACCATAGCTGACCCTTTTGTGCCTCTCCCCCTGCACTTACACAAGGGTTGGAACTTTTCTGGAACTGAGAGGCATGGAACAGATTTTCTCTCTGAGCCTCCAGGAAGGAACTAACCTTGCTGACACCTTGATTTCAAACTTCTGGCCTCCACAAATGTGAAAGAATAAATTTCTCTTGCTTTAAAGCTGCTCAGTTTGTGGTAATTTGTTATAAAAGTCCCAGGAAACTAATACAGAGGCTTACTAGGAATCTTCCAGGTAAGAAAAAGAAGGGAAGAATGATTCTGTCACAAGGAACAGACTACACAAAGGCATGTGAGCAAGGCAGAGAGAAATGGAAAGTTTGGTAGCACTGGAATGTTCCCTGGGAGATGGGAATGGGGAGTTGCATGTTCGAACATCTATTGTGTACATGTGATTTGCATGACTGTGATCGTAGATATGTGAATAGTTAGTATGTCTATGCATGTGCATTTTGGAATTTTGCACGTTTCACCTATTTTTATGATTCTTGTGTTTTTGTGTGATCTTGCACGGTTTGTGTGTGTGTCCTGATCTGTGTGTGTACTTCGCATATCAGTACATGTATGTGCATGGTCTATACATGTGTACATTGAACTCAAAGAGTTGGTCCTGCTTGGTCACAGAAAGATTTGAAACCAGACACAGTCTATTTCTTTGTCTGCACACTGGTGATCACATGTGAAAAGGCAGAAATCTGGTCAGATTGTTCAATGTCTTGGGTAGATACCAAGAGATCAGAGCTCATCTGTCCCAGTTTGAGATGATCAAGGCAGGGCAGACAATTCCTGGACTGCATTGGTTAGCAGGTGGCATGTGTTATACAGAACTGCCCAGTCCTCGAGTTTGCCTGGAGTTGGCCTTGGAGAGGGTTCAAATTCTTCTTGCACCTCAACTCAGCCCCACTGGCATTACTTCTGGTGAGTTCCCTAAACTCAGCCCACCTGCCTAGAGAATATCTTCTTAGGGGACCCCTACTCCTTGGGAAAGGGTTTTCCCAGAGGGTAGGAATCAGGGGGAGGGCCACCCCATCCCTGGCCCTCCTGTGGGACAGGCATGTGTGCATTTTTTCTGAGAAGATCACAGCCAGAGAGTCTGTGACCCAGGAAATCTCAGAACAATTTCTCTCGTTTCGGTTGACATTGAGAGTATGAGTGCATCTATGGCATGTGCAGGTGTGTGCAAGCATGCGGAACTCCAACCTGCTTCCTCTCCGAGAATATGGTTGGATCAGGATGTCAAGTGCAGCCCCAGGCCCTGCCAGCTGCTGCTGTGGTCAGATTGCAGGGGGCTGTCCTTGACAGGGCTGGTAGAACAGACGGAGCCAGTGTTAAGGACAAGAAGGGAGGGGTGGAGGATGCTGCTTTTTAAGGAGGGCTCACTTGTAACCTAGATCAGCTCCCTGCCAGACCTTTAGCCCTTACATGGTTCATATTCAGGGTGAAGCCTCGCAGGTGGAGCTAGGGTGTGTGTGTGAGGTAAGGATGAGAGAAGAGGGTGCATGGGGAGACCCTGAAGTTTTTTCTGTAGAAGGAATTGTGGCCATTCAGGACCTTGGTCAGTACCCCAGCGTTCCCACAATACCAGCTGTCTCTGTTTCCAGCCTGCCTTGTCTATGTCAATGCCTGTGAGTATGGTGGAGTTACTGAGTAAGGTGAACCTACAGATCAAGTTCAGGATATATTTGGGGGCCTCTTCAGGCCTTCAGGAGTTTTTGAGTAGCTTGGGATGGGGAGGAATGTCCTTCATGGGTACCTAGGGATGTTGGGCCCCCCAAAATAAGGGAGGAGGATCTTTCAGAACTCAGGACTAGGGGTGGGTTGGAGACATAATGGGAGAACTCTTGGCTTCAGACTTAACCGGTGGGAAGGAAGAAGAAGGGTGTCCTGGGGGGAGAGGCAGGAAGTGTCCAGGGCTTGGGTTGTATTTCTCCTCTCTCTTGTCTCAGGGACTGGGCTGAATCAGGTCTGGGCATTACCACCCCCACCCAGGAAAACTCTTGTTTCCTACAGGTTCCCAAAACATTTCAGGATCAGAGGTTCCCTGAGGCTGCTGTCCTCTAAGACCTGGACCATGTCCCTTCTTTCTGCTGGCTTTCCCTTCCCGTGCCTGCCTGCTGAAATCACAATCCTGCCCTTTGGACCCTGGCTGCAGCCAGCAAGGTTTACTGCTGCCTCTGCATCCAGGATCCCCTGGCCTTCAGACATGACGGCTCTCTTCCTTCCAAAGAACTTTATACAAGCAATTAATTAACCTCATCACATCCTTTCTGTGGACCCCAGTGCAGGGAGAGAGGTAGAAGAAGTGCCTTGTCCCCCGAGACCAGTCAAATGGCTATGTCACTCTGAGTAGACATCCCCTCCCCCTTTATAGCTGGCTGCAGTGTAAGCCCCGCTCCAGGGAGAAGTGAAGGTTACCCTGCCTGCTCTCAGCATGGCTTAGTCTCCAAGCTGCCTTCCTCATTTGCTCCCTCTACTTGCTGTCACCCTGTTCTCTCAATCCTCCCCCAGGCAATTCCTCGGGTCAAAGGTCACATGCAAAGGACCTGGGGAGGAATGCAGATGAGTGTAGAAGAGCACAACCTCAGGTTGCAATGATAACCTTTCCCCTGCAAGCTGAGCCTGCCCTTTCAGTGTAGCAAATGGCATGGAAATGTGGTGTCTGCATGCAAATGGGCCTAGGCATCCTGGCCACTTCACTGAAAGCATGAGGCCCCTGAGGAGTACCCATTCGTGGTCTGATCTCCTGTGACCCAGTGGGTGGTGTTCTCAATTGCTAGAGCTCTCTCAGGGGAACACTGGAGACACCTCAACTGGTCCTGATGCCAGGGGTGGAGTCTCCTCCCTCTGCTCTGGACCTCCAGCTAGCTCTGGCATGCACTTAGTAAATAACAGCTAAGGATATTTGGGGTCTAGGATGGGGCTTAGAGAAAGGGTGGGAGAGAGACAAAGTGGGACACTGATTGTGTACCTACGGATGCCAGGCCATGAGCTAGACACACTACACAAGTTCTCTTGTCCTTCTGACATCCCAAGTATTTCTCAGGGAAACTGAGGTTCAATGAAATGTAGAAATTGGCTCCAGATCACACACTGACTAAGTAGTAAAACCAAAACTTGACCAAGATTTTTATTATCTGAGCAAAATTTAAAAATGTAAATCAGATAGTGCCGTCCTCCGCCTAAATCACTTCCATGGCCTCCCAGTGCATTTAGCAAGAAACATTTTTCCTTCCTATGGCCTATGTGACCATGTGCCTCTCTAACCTCATCTCCTCCATTCCCATCTCTTTCTGTGCCCAGTAGCCTGACCTTCTTTCTATTCCTTTAGCACACATGCCTGTTCTCTTCTCAAAGTAGAGAGAATGTACTTGATATTTCTCTTGCTTGGAAGAACTTTTCTTCCAAATCTTTATGGGATGGCTTATTCTCATTCTTCAGATCAAATGCCACCTCCAGAAGGCCTTCCTTAACTGCGCAGGCAACAGCGGCCATCCTTCTTCCTTCCCTATCCTTTCATCTCGATTTATTTCTTTGCAATACTTAAGAGCATCTAAAGTTATTTATTTGTTAACCTGTTCATTGTCTACTTTGCCCACTGGAACATAAGCTTCTTCAGGGAAAAATCATGTCTCTTTTGCTCACCATTGGATTTCTAGGGCCTTGTGCTTAATATGTGCTCAATAAATTTTTGATGAATGAATGACCTTGGAAAAGCTTCACTGGGCCCCAGCAGGCGGAGCGAGGGGCACACTGGGTAGTGCACTAGGCTCCTGGGCTCTGAGGTTCAAAGTCCATCTGTCCATGAGGTAACCTGGCCTCCTTCCTGCAGAGGGTGTATGTATGGACACATTTCCTCAGACTTTGGGTGAAACCAAGTGGAAGGGACAAGGCTGCCTGGTGTTCCTGGACCAAAGATGGGTACCCCTGGGCTTCCTGCATGTTTCTAGCCTTTCCCAATTTGGGGTAAGGTCCAGCTCAGCTCTGGAGCCCACACTGTCTGTCCCCAGGGTTGCAGCAAGCATTGCCTGGAGGATGGGGAGACTGCTCTCAAAGAACCTAATCTTTTGCATTTGCTGACATTCTTGGATCTGGCATTTACAACCTCAGGGTTCTATTCCAAGGAGGCCTTTTGCATTTGATGTAAATATTATGGTGATGAGAGGTGACACAGAGAATACCCTGTAGGAAATGTAAATCCACACCCACCAGGCTGGGAGCCTCCCCACTGCTGCTTTGGCTTGTTATTCAGGGGATGATTCCTCCCAATTCTTACGTTTACCCAAATGAGCCCCCTCCAAGTGTAGGCAGCTGAGTCCAGAGTAGCACATTGATTATTTTTCCAATTTGCAGAAACAAATTCATCCATCAATGTGGGGTGGGAAGCAATTGGGGTAAGTCTGGAACCAAGCAGTGCTGCAGCCATCTCTCAAGGGAAGAGATGTTACCTCCCAGAGGGCAGTTGGGTAGTCCTCATCTCTAAAGGGCTGGGGTTGGGGCATCCAAGCTAGTAATGGCCACTGTACTTCCTAGAAATCATCTCACCTCCCAGACACTTCATTGTCTCCTGGTTTCCACTTGTCTCGCAGCAGAGTTTAGCCCTGGATCTATGTGCCTTTCTTCTTAACACTGGGGACCATCTCCAGCTGCAGTGCTTCCTTGCTGCTATTATAGTCCTGCTCTCTTCCCAAACTCCCAGGGAATGATGTCCATAATCCTTATCTGCAATCATGGTGGGGTGCTAAGACTGGAGCAGCTGTCCTGAGATGTTTTGCAAGATTAAAGAAAGAGATGGCAGATTCATACTGATATCTCTGTTATGCTGTGTGTCTAGGGACAAGTAACTGAATCTCTCTGTGCTTTGGTTTCCACATTCTTAAATAATACCTGTGTCATGTGTGAGGATGATGTGAGTGCATGTAAGGGGTCTAGCACTGCATATGACATGAAGTGAGTGCTCAGGAATTGGGCAGTTATTGTTAGGTACAGAAGGCTTAGCTCAGCACCTGTAGCTCAAGTGAGTAGGGCACCGGCCACACACACCGGGGCTGGCAGGTTTGAACCTGGCCTGGACTTGCTAAACAACAATGACAACCACAACAAGAGCAACAAAAAAGTCCAGGCATTGTGGTGAGCACTGTAGTCCCAGCTACTTGGGAGGCTGAGGCAAGAGAATCATTCAAGGCCAACAGTTTGAGGTTGCTATGAGCTATGACAGCACAGCATTCTACTGAGGGCAACACAGGGAGACTCTGTCTCAAGAAAAAAAAAAGGAAGGCTTTGGAAGCCCAGAATTTACGGCTTCTCTTCCCAGCTGTGCTCTGAACCTAATATCTACAGTGACCAGCCATTCAATCAATAAACATCGATTATTTGGATTATGTAATGAGGGTTTATTATTATCATCTGTAGGCCAGTACAGCCAGCAGGGGTGTCCAACCTTTTTTCTTCTCTGCTGCACATTGGGAAAAGTGTTGTTTTGGGGCACACATTAAATACACAAACACTAACAAAAGCAGATGAGCATAACAAAAGGTTTGTGCATACTTTTCTTGATATCTGACACCACAAATAAGCAAAACAGTCTTCAAATAATCTGCATGTGTTGGTCTGTGGGCCGTAGGTTGGACACCCCTGGCAAGCTAAGATTCTCAGGGTGGAGAAATGGAGTTCAAATCCTGGTTTGGCCACTAGATATTAGACTTTCAGCCTACTTTCATCTCTCTGAGAACAGGATGATAAGAGAACCCACATCAGATGTTGTGAAGATTAAATGGGATCATGCTTCACACACAGCAAGCTCTTCATGAATGTTACTATAAAACTTTATGTGGTACGATGAGATCATGAGTACTAGGTTCAATCTACTTCCCTGTCTTATTCACTGTGCTACCTTTGGCAAATCATTTCACCTCTATTTCCCAGTCTACCAAAAAGGTATAATGTCACCTAGTTTTAGATTGCCTGAAGAAAACTTAACATTTGGCATGAAGAGAAAGCTCAATATTTATATAATGAATAAATGAATGAAAAATGTAGAAAGATTTTGGATCTGTATTCAGAGAACTTAAATTGGCATCCCAGGTTTATTGTTTACTTTCTGTGTAATTCGGGGCAAGTGACTTCACCTCTCTGAACCTTGGGTTCTCTCAGTATAAAGTAGGATAATACCTGTCCACCGGCATTATTGTAGAATTAAATTAGACAGTTAACATTAAAATAACTGGTAAACTGTAGGGCACTGTGCTCGCTCTAGTTTATTATTATTTTGTGCAGAGTCTTGGGCAAGGAAGGAGCTATGAGGGCTCCAAAGATGTGCAAAGTCCTTGGGCCCAGCCCTAGAGGAGTGATGATACATTTGAGGAGGGAAGGCACCAAAACAGGGGGTGGAAATACACAGAGATTTCTGCCCACTCACTGATTGCACACATATTTACAGAGTGCCTTCCAAACACTAGGCATGGAGATTTTAGGTTAGGCCTGATGAAGGGTCCTTACCAAGGTAGGGTCTCTGGATTAACTGTCCTGTTGGTAGAGGTCTCAGAAAGTCTGTATGTTGTCTATGTTCCTGAGTTCCCTTGTGAACCAGGCTCTGGCCTGCTGAGTCACTTCCCTCAGTCATGCTCTGAGGGCTAAACATGCAGAGTCCATTATAAGAAAAGCATTGAAATTAGCCTTTTAGTGACCCCTCCCTAAAGATCAGTGGCCTATCTGGCCATCCCAGCTGGCAGCCACAAAAGACTTGCCGAGAATCCAATCTAATGGAGTGGCAAAGACTCAAGCCACTCTTCTGAGAGCAGGAGGATGAATTGCAAGGTGATTCTGCAGCTGTCACAATGTCCCTTTAGACACTGCCTGTCCTCAAGGGCAAAAATAGCAGCTTCAGAGGCTGGAGAGTGTTGTGACATCATCCCCAGGTTCAGCCAGCAAACCTCACTCCAGCAAACAGGTCTTGCTTGCCCCTTGGAGACTTGAGCCAAGGTCCTAAGGGACAACTTCAGTGGCCTGGGGCCCCTTCCAGCCTCCTGGCCTCAGTTCTAGGCTGTGTCTATAAACAGGAATACCCTCCACAACTCACAACTCAGCTATTTATTCACCAGGTGAAGCAGAGTGCACTTGGTAGTGCACTGTGGCTGGACTCATGCCTACCTCCACCTTCCCAGACTTCCAAAGGCTGCCACTCCTCATGCTAGGAGCACACAGGCTGGGCTAAAGATGCTGAGGACGGCACCCCGCCTGAAGGCTGAATGAAGGGGAAGACATTCTGCAGTCCCTGCAAGGGGGGTGCAAGGGAGGTTTGCAAGAATAGAGGGGTTTGTGCACAACTGTGTGTGTCCTGCAGCAGACAATGGCAGGCAGGAGTGGGGACTCCACAGCCTCCACTGATTAGAAAGGCTTTGAAATTGATAAATTACTTTGTATTGGGGCAAAATGATTTGACCAGATTTCAAATGTCTCAGAGAAGGGAAGCTTCTCTTGGGCCAAGTATTGATTGCATTTAATAGAGCTGGGACTTTCTCACTTAAAAACAACAAAATAAACATCTAAGAGAAGGCACCACATGTAACACACACTCTCTCTCAATTTTTCTTTCTTTCTCTCTTTTTCCATTCTTCTTTCCCTTTTCTCTAAATATAGGAAGGGATCCAGAGATGCATCAAAAGCTGGAATGGGGATGGGGACAGTGCCGATGTTGGAGCCATGGAGTTCCATGGGGGCAGATTGATGGTGGGCGCTCAGGAAAACAGGGGGCCTTGGGTTGGTCCCATTCTTCACAGATTGATTTTTGCCAAGCAGCAACTGTCAGGGCCTTTGATAAATCACTAACTCAAGTGATGAATGCCCTGAGGCTGGGTGGGGTGGAGGGAAGGATGCTAGTCTGGGAGGCAGCCCAAGGAAGGAGATGGGTGAGGATGAAGGGCTGGGTGCAGAGAGAGCCAGCTGAGTCAAAGCTGAATACTCCCATGGATAACTTACCCTGGGCTTGTCTCTCAACAGGATTTGACCATACTCATTAACTCAACAGTGCTTCAAAATTAATTTTCAGTCTGTCTTTCATCTGTCCCTTGCTGTCTGTCTCACTGTCTCCCTCTTTATCTGGCTTTCAAATAGACTCTGATGGTTTCCTCCCAGGAGAGGATTCCTTTGGGCCTCCTGGAAAGTGGAGAGGAGTATGGGGCAAGCTGGGACTTGGCATAGGATGTGGGGGGAGAAGGATAATGTTAGGGAGTAAGGTGCAGCAGAGTCCTGGAACCAGCAGGGCATGGAGTGAGGGCACTGAGGGAATACAGATATAAGTTTGTAGAGCAGCTCTTGCCAGAGAGAAGCTGTTTTCCAGGGAGTCTTATTCTTTATGAAGGGAAAGGTTATTCCACGTGGTTTTCTCATCCCTCCCCAAAGTATTGAGAGCAGAATCTACCTCATTTGGGCTCCCTGAGGAATAGCAAGAAATGTGAAGGAGACAGACCAGCCTAGAGCCACAGAACTGATTTCTTATCATGGTCAGAGCCTGCCGTGGAGGCAGCCCAGTTCATAGACCATAAACTTGAATCAGCTCTGGGTGACCTTTCACATGTGACTTAGCCTCACTCAACATCTGGTTCCTCATCTGTAAGATAGGATATCAAAATAGGATTGCATGAGGGTTATATTAATTAAGATCATGTGTATAAGTGCTGAGCACGGGGACTGGGAACATTATCCCTGGTAGCAGCATGGCAGATTCTGAAGTCACAAAAACTCAAGCGAAATGTGTCAGCTATTCTGGAGTCAAGAGAAGGGACTCCTGGTTCTGCCTGAGGATGGAGAACTCTACCAAATTACTGATCTATAGGCCAAGCCTTGCCATCCTTGTCCCCACTGGCAGTGTTTCTGCACCTTGGGTAGAAGCCCCCACTGCCTTCTCTGTAATGGCAGCTGGAAGCTAGCCCTCCAGATGCCTTCAGGGTCCTGGCTGGCCTTCGGTCGTCTGCCAGTGTGGAGTGGGCTTGTCTCCTTCTTACCAGTGGTGCACCAGGACACGCCGGGGCTGGCGGAGCCCTTGGCCCTGTCCATGGTACTGAGCCACATCTCAGCCCAAGACTTGCCCACAATGCAGGAGTTGTCACCTCAACCCCTCCTTCTTGCCCCTCAACTTTACCACTCTGGAGATCTCTGCAGCCACCAGGAATGAATTCTGAGCTCACGTTCTGGAATGCTGCCAGGAAGAAGGAAGCGGGTGAGTATAAAGAATCACACAAAAGGCCGCAGGTAATTATGTCTCTTTTAAGCTGCTAACAGGATTGGCCGTTTGATAAATGGGAGGATTTGAGGCTGTTTTGTCACTGACAAGCTGTTGTAAGATCATATTGGAAGCCGAAGACAGTTTATCTTCATGTGTGTGGTGAGAGAAGGGAATTCTCCTTGGATTTTACACCCTCTTTAAATTAATGTGATTTCCTAGGCCGGTCCTGTGCATGGGAGTGAGCTAGCTTTATGACTCACCCCCTGATTAGATTACCTGGCTGAGTAGCCACCTCCAGCGCCTCTGAGTGCCCTCACCCTCCCAGGCCCTGCCTGCTCTCATGCCTCCAGCTCCCCTCTGACCTCCCACTCCCTCCTCTAGCCCTACTCCCAGGTCTAGCTGCTGAGTGAGCCCACAGCTCAATTACTGCTGGCTAGCCTGAGAGGCAGAGGGATCTGGTTTCTTCAGTTCCTCTGGAGGGAGCAGGAGAGAGGGAGTTAGGGTGGGAGGAAGAAGGAGGCAATGGGAAAGGGAGGGAGGGAAGCAGAAGAAAAGAGAAGAAATGAGACAAAGAAGGAACTGAAACAGAGAAACGGAGAGCCAAGCTGAGCTAGAGAAAAGAAAGAAGAGAGAGAAAAACAGTAGCAAAGGGAGAGGAAGGATTTTTCCCCTTTCATTTCCAGAACCTTTCTCAGAACCACAGGCACCAAGGTAGCCTCCTTTCTTGAACCCCTGAATTAAGCAGTGCCCCCTGCCAAGCATTTTCTATAAGATAACTCTTTTATTTTCTTTAAAGCACTTACCACTATTATCTTGTTTATTTATTTACTATAACATTTGTCTTCACTGCTAAATTATAAGATGCATGAGAGCAGAGGTCACATTTACCATGTTCTTCCCCGAACCCCCGCACCCGGCACATAGGAGGTTCTTGGTAAATGTTTATGCAGTGCACAATGAGGCAGGGATTTGGAAGAGGGCCTGAAGGGGCAGGCTGTCACGGCCTCCTGGTGGAGGTCTGGACGTGAATGAGAGAGTGCAGGATCCAGGGTGGGATTGTCAAGGACAACATCACTGACTGGATTTGGAGAGACACGGTGGGGAAGCGAATGCTTCCATAGTTCTCAGGGCATCTTTTAGGACAATGCTTCTCAAAATATAATCTGCGAACCACCTGCATAAGAGTCCCCTGGGAACCTGCATTCTCATGAGCATTCCACATGATTCTACTGCAGTGAGTCTGAAGTTCACACTTTCAGAAACACTATTCTGGGAAACAGGTGAACTGGGGGCTCCTACCCCAGGGAGACCTCAGCAGAACCAGAGAGTTGGGCTGTTTTGTGTGTGTGTGTGTGTGTGTGTGTGTGTGTGTGTGTAATTGGGATACCTGCAGTGGAATGAGGAAGCGGAAGTCCACTATTTCCAGCCAGTGCCACCTCATTCTATATACTCTTCTAGTTACTTATGGGGGAGGGGCTCCCAAATTTAGAGGAAGGATTAAACCTGTTGGGGACAGGTCCCCCACCCTCCCTGGGACCCTTGAGGAGGAAGGGGACAGCAACAGATGTAAGGAGGAGAAGGAGCCCTCTCTGCCCTATGCCCAAGGGCCTCTGTTCCCCCCACTCACTGAAGTCTCCGCAGCTGGTAAGTCATGCCTCATTTCCCAGGCAAGCTGTGCACCCATCCCCGAGCCCAAGGCCAGGCTCCCTCCCTCTTCAAGGGATCTCCCCCAGCCTTGTCAGCAGTGTGGGCTCCAGGATTGATTGGCTGCCATTGTAGGATATTGTTCCCCCAACAAGTCACATACCAGTGTCACAGCCCCATCATACCAGATATAGGCAGGACCCCCATATGATATGTGTATACAGCAGTGGGTGCTCAAGGGTGAAGGACAGTGTGCCTGAGCAGTGGGACAGCCTGGGTATGTCCATGCTGAGCCTCCACCTGAGCCTGGGAAAGAGGAGAGAAGTATAGAAGATAAGTTCTGCCAGATTTATTTATTTATTTATTTATTTTTATTGAGACAAGAGTCTCACTTCTCACTTCATCACCCTCAGTAGAGTGCCATGGCCTCACAGCTCATGGCAGCCTCAAACTCTTAGGCACAAGCAATTCTCTTGCCTCGGCCTCCCTAGTAGCTGGGACTACAGGTGCCCACCACAATGCCTGACTAATTCTGCCAGTTTTAAAAGATAGGCTAGTAAGTTTTAAAACATACGCTAGCAAAATCAAAGCAGACAGAGGGAACCACCACCACCTCCAATACACTTTAGGCTCTAGCAACTCTATTCTACCTTCATGCCTCAAACAGTCCATGCCCTCTCCGCCACAGTAGCTTCCTCGCTCATGCTGTCCCCTCTGCCTGCCATGCTCTTCAACATTCCTCCTCCCCTTTCATCTGGGCACTCCGACCTTTCTTCCTTGGTGGACCTTTCCAGATCCCCTGCATTTGTGCTACTACGTCCTTTACAATTTGCAGCACTTGGCAAATTGTAAAATAAAAACATTATATATTCATGTCTGTCTTCCCTACTACCATGCAAGCTCCATGAGAGAGACCACACCTGTGTGTCTTGTCCACTGCCTGGCACCACTCCCCACATGTGTGGGCATTCAGATAGGAAGACCGAGGCTTAGATAGATCCATTTGTTTCAACAATTGCGTCTTGAGTGTCTTGAGTGTCAGCTATATGTCACACATGATGCTGGATCTGACAATGTGGCAGTGAGTAAAAAGGTACTCCCCCTCCTCTCACAGAGGTTGTGATCTGTGGGGAGATGCACAGTTGTCAAGAAATCATACAAATCAATGTCAAAGTGCACTGGGATAGCTATAAAGGAGAGGCTTGTGGTGCCCACAAGGTAACATAAAAGGGTGATTTAGACAAGTCAAGGAGGTCAGGAAAGGCTTTCTTACAAGATGATATTTCTCTGAGATAGAGAACTAGAGTGTAGAGCAGCAGTGGAGGGAAGTGTTCTGGACACAGAGAGCAGCATGGGCAAAGGCCCTGTGGCAAGAGGGTGCTTCATTCTACAAGGGAATGACAGTGCTGGAGTGTGTGAGGTGAACAGGGAGCTGGAAAATAGACAGAGACCAGTCCATTCAGGGCCCTGTCAGCTGAGGTGAGAAATTTGTTTCCTCATCTAAGAGCAAAAGGTTAAAACACTGAAGAGTTTAAACAGCAGGGGGGTGGGCACAGGCGGTAGTGATATCATCACAGTTGCATTTTGAAAAGGTCACTCAGGCTACAGTGTGAAGAAGGAAAGGAGGGGCTCCCATGGAGGCAGAGACCAATTAGCAGTGTGCAGCTTTCCAGGCTTGGACCACGAAGGTGGTGGGAGACAGCGAGGATAATGGATAGTTTCTAAGAGAATGTTTTCAAGCAACAACATAGACTGGTGAACTCAGGACTAGTACCCACCCCAGCCATCTCATCTTGCGCAACTATCAGCCTCCTTCTGGGATGTCCAGTGGGCCGCCTCAAGAGGGGGTTCTCAGGCCTCCTCTAGAAGCAGCCCAATCTGTCTTCCCACACCCAGGTGGCCACATTCTGTACTGTGCTCTCCAGGGGTGCTCATGTGTGTGCTCTAAGCCGGGAGGCTTTGGCTGGACATCCACCTAGGAGATGGGCTTCTGTCGTAGCCCCAAGTGCTTTGCATTCTGGGAACTGTAGTTCGAGAACAGGAAGGCTGGGCCTGCTCCCGACTGTGGGTCTGGCAGGCAGCCTGGTTGCCATGGCAGCAGCTGGGCTGGAGCCACCGAACCATTTCATCCACAGCTCTGCTGGCTCTGAGAGCCTCCCAGCAAGAAAGCTTGGGCTCTGGGGAGGAGGGGAGGGAGGAGAGGGAGAGATGAGAAGGGAGGGGGGAGGACCTCCTGGGCCTTCCACAGAGGTTGGGGCTCAGCCTTGCCCCACTCCAGGGCTGTGGACTGAGTCGAAGAGGAGACACCAACTCATTCTCAGAGTAGGACTCCCTGAGCCCTGGGAGTCAGTTCTGCTGCTCTGTTCTCATCAGTCAGGCAGACCCTGTAGGCTCAGCTGTGTGAATGCAGAAGCCTGCACCAGACAGAGAGGAGGGAGCAGCCTCCATCCCCAGGGGAACTCAGAGTCTGCCTAGAAAGGCAAGAAAGTCCAAAAGAATTACTTAGGAAGAAAAAGTCTGGTCCAACAGAATTATGATTCAATAAAATTATAAAAAAAAAAAGTCTGGTCCACTTTCCCTCTAGTACATCCCTAGAATCCATTCCCTTCTCCCTGCCCCTTGGCCACAGTCCTGGTTCAGAGAAGGCTTTCTAAAATACACCCCTGCTTAAAATTCCTCAATGGCTCCCCTTTGCCCACGACTGGATCAAGTCCAGATCCTCTAGTAGGACCATTCATGGCCTTTCAAATCCTGGCCTGAGGCTCCCTGTCCATTTTATCCTCCTTCCCCCCCTCTGCTCCAGCCATACAGAAGTTTTCTGGTTCCCCTTTCACATCCCCTGCCTTTGCACATGCTCACCTCTGCCTGAAGTGCCCTTCCCTCCCTCTTCCAACCTTGGCGCCGGCCAAACCCAGCTGAAACAACTCCTTCTCGGTGAAGTCTTCCAAAATCCTTCTCCACTAGGGGAAGAATTAATGGCCTGGTGCTCTGCGCTCCCTGAGCACTTTGTACATCTCTCTCAAGTACTTATCACCCATGTCGTGATTATTGTCTCTCTAGCTGCCTCTCCCTCTCACTTTCCTGCATCTGAGCCATCCCAGGGTCTCTAGTGCCCAGCACAGCATCTGGCACAAGGTAGGCACTCGATAAATTGTGAATGGGATTGATTTCACCCCAGGATGGCTATTTGGGCCTTTGCCACTCCCCCTTCTGGGTCTCCACTGCCACTTCTGGACTCCTTCCCTCCCCTGTTCCTCCCATAAGGCCCTGCACACCTCAAGCACCACAGCTGACTGGCAGACCCTATTGAACAATACCTTCTATTCTGGGCAGGGTGGCACAGGCATCTGCATGTGGAGCCTGCAAGATTCTTCATGTCACTGGGAGTTCATATGAAGTCACACCCGAGTCTCCAGAGAGGAGGCACCTGTGCTTTCAGTAGAACCATGATTTATGGACCCAGCTCCAGGAGATGAACAAACCAACCAGGCTTCTCTGCTTCTCTACCCGGAGTTAGGATGATTCCAGGAAAGTCCTTCCCCTGGGAAGAGGCTCCATCTGCTTAGGCCTTAGCCCTGAGGCTCCTCCATCCAGCCCTCCACCCCGCCCCTGTCGCCTCTCCCTGGTCCATAGCACCCAGCTTCCTGTACCAGCTTTCCCTGCACTAAAATCCTGACTCTCGTACTTAACATCTGGAAAACCTTTTCCAGTTTCCATCCCCTCTTAAATCCCATTCCCTCATCATAATAAGAGGATAAAAATCCTTGCCTGCCTAGATCATTCATTCATTTATGTATTCATTATATGTTCATTTACATATTGCCTTCCATGAAAGTTTATTAGACACCTACTGTGATCCAGATGCTAGATTAATCAATAAAGTTGCAGAGGTGAGTTAGAAAGACATGGTCCCTATCCTCAGGGAGTTTATATTTGGGGGGGAAGATCAACCTCAAACTGCTTCCAGACAGAAATACAGACTATGAAGTGTAGGCTTGGCCTGATCTGGGATCTCCATATTTATTCACTCTATATTTCTGTGCACCTGTGCTATGGTAGGCATGGAAGATAAGAATGGAACCAACTCAGGCCCTCCCCTTATTCAACTCTTATACTCAGTGAAAACAGACACATTCTGAAGAGCCACCAAATACTACAACTGTATACATAATCACAGGAGGGCCAGAAGAGAAAAGAATACAGACTGCAGCTAAAAACAGGAATCCTGGGCGGCGCTCGTAGATCAGTGGGTAGGGCGCTGGCCACATCCACTGGGGCTGGCAGTTTGAACCCGACCCCGACCTGCTGAAACAACAATGACAACTGCATCAAAAAAATAGCTGAGCCTGTGGCAGGTGCCTGTATTCCCATCTACTTGGGAGGCTGAGGCAAGAGAATCGCTTAAGCCCAAGAGTCTAAGGTTGCTGTGCGCTGTGATGCCACAGCACTCTACCAAGGGTGACATAGTGAGAATTTGCCTCAAAAGAAAATAGGACGGCACCTGTGGCTCAGTGGGTAGGGTGCCAGCCCCATATGCTGAGGGTGGCGGGCTCGAACCCAGCCCCAGCCAAACTGCAACAAAAAAATAGCCAGGCGTTGTGGCAGGCACCTGTAGTCCCAGCAACTTGGGAAGCTGAGGCCAGAGAATTGCTAAGCCCAGGAGTTGGAGGTTGCTGTGAGCTGTGACACCACAGCACTCTACTGAGGGCAAAAAAGTGAGACTCTATCTCTAAAAATTAAAAGAAAAACAACAACAAAAGGAAATAAATAAATAAATAACAGGAATCTTGAGGAGATGGGGTCCTTTACACCTAGTGGAGGTAAAAATGAATGAATGGAGCCTTGGGTAGGGTAGGAGGGCTGATAGTGCAAGAGGTTCCCACAGAGAGGTTTGATGTGCGAGAAGCACCAGCCACACAGGACCTGGAGAAGGTGGGCAGTCCTCCCTACTGTGTTCCCTGCCCCCACTGTTTGGTGGGACCTCTACTTTCTCCTTTCTGGAGGCCTAGTTGAGGTATCAGTCCATCATGGAGCTGAGGGGGACAGGGGCTGGCATGGCAGCTGGCTCAAGCTGCTCTCCTTCCTGCCACCCTCATGCTGGCTCCTCCCTCTGCTCCCTTGGCTTCTGGGAATCAGGCTCTTAACTCAAAGAGATTCAAGCTCCAGGGCTTGGGGGAAGATAGAAAATGGTAGGAAGTGGGAAAATAGCTGGCTTGCTCTGCTCTTGTTCTGGGTCTCAGCTCCCCCATCTGTAAAATGAGCCTGTAAAATGGGGTTGGATTAGGCAAACTCAGGGTTGTCTTCTTTCTGCAGTTGTAACAGAGAGATGGTGGAGGAAGGCTCTGCAGAGAAAGGCTGGCTCCACCCTCTGCCAAGGAACCCAAATCAGCATTTGTTGACATTTCTCTGGATGCCCTCAGTGCTGATGACATTTCTGAGACTGCTCCCTGACAACGCTGGAGGATACAAGACTGACCCCAAAGCCCATGCTCTAGGTCCACACTGCCTCAGGCCACAGACCCCACCCACGGACAAGGCTCACATTCCAAATAGCAGCAAAACACCAACTATAGGGTTAGTCCTGAGCTCACTCAGGGGCCTAGGTCCTACCTTAATAATGCTGGTTAGGGCAAATGCGAGGCCTCACCAAGCCTCAAAATCTGTATCTATGAAATAGAACCCATAATCCCTGCCTCCTTCAAAGGGTAATTGTGGGGCTCCAGCTACATAAATGTGAGAAAAGAAAAGTGTTTCATAAACAGTAGGTTGTCCAAGTATGAGGACCTTTGACAGAGACATGAGGCCCCAGGCTGGGATTGTGGGCAATGGAGCTTGGAAGGATAAATGGAATACAGAGGCTAGAGGAAGCAAATCACAGTCCAGCAATTTCACAGATTGGAGAGAGTCACTTGGTGAGTAAAGGGAACCCAGGGAACTCCTTGATACCCTCATTGATGCTGACAGATGGCCACAGAGCTTTGAGCAGTTCAGAACTAGCCTACATAATTAGGAGGCCCCCAAGCTTTATTTGCTGGTTTCCCTCTTCAGTCCCAATACTGGGAGGGAGCTGGGCCAGCGTGGAGGTGAAGTGCCTGGAGTCAGAAAACCTAATCTTGGCTCTGTTGAGCACTAGCTGCATGGCCTTAGGCAAGTACTTAGCCTCTCTGAGCCTTGTTTTTTCTCATCTGTAAAGGGGGGTAATAGTAATAATGCATGTCTTGCAGGTTTGTTGGGAGAATTAGAGAAGCTAACATTTGCAAAGCACTTAACATGGGCTGCCATATGGGTGCTGAGTTGCTTCGCTGATGACCATCATTAGTGGCCTCAGCTTTCAACCAGGAGGCAGCTTGAGACTCACCAAGAACCTTTTTCATTTCTGGTCAGCCTAATCCATGAAGAGTGGGAGTCCCCATGGCCAGCAGTTTTCCATGCACTTAAATGGGTGTGAGGCACCTAATATGCACATAACTCAGTATGATGGGGGCAGGTAGAAAACTAGATTTCTAGTTGGAGAATTTGTTGATTGTTTGAGCTTGAGTGACTCTGTTTCCCAATCTGAATCTCAGTTTTTTATCTTTAAAAAGGAAAGTAACCAGGCAAGTTTTATGAATTAGTATTAATAACCATTAGGTGAATGGTTGATGGGGAAATGAACATTTGTTTGATGCCAGAGTAATCCACAAACATTATTTTCTAGAAGGAAGGTAGGGAAAAAATCACAACTATCATCAGCTGTCTATCTGAACATTTCTAATAGTGGATGAATTAGATATTATGTGTCTTCTGATGTGATCCAAAGTGAAGTATAAGACATTGCCTTGCCATTGTGTTGTAGCCAAGAACATTTAACTTGAATTGTTCTAGCCTTTAGATCCAACTTCCTGTTTACAGGAAACACTAGGATAATGTCTCAAGCTACACAATAGCACAACAAAGTAATCAGACAGCTGGAAGGAAGGATACTCTGCAGGAAAACTGACCTGGATGTTTCAGTGGGTCAATGGCCAAAAGACAAAGGGTGTGTGGGAGGGAGAACACACTATAATAGACAATTTAATGTAAATAATGATGAGATACTATCTCTGTATCGGATTCTGACATGTCTACTGTACAGGACATCTTAGGGGTCAGTTGGGAAAATGTGTATATGTTCTAGGTATTGAAAGGAACGACAATTTACTGAAATAATAAAAGTAGAGATTGTTGGCTTAAAAATGGGAGATCAAGCAACTCTATGTATAATGTGATCACATTTTGCTAAAAAGATACTTGTATGTAAAGAAAAAGATCTGGAGGAATAAACGTTAATAAGGAAGATAGGAAGATGATCTTTTTATTATTACATATTTGCTTTCTTTATTTTTAAATTTTGCACGATACTCATGTATTACTTCTGGAATAAATGTCATTTAATAAATGAAATGAGAATAATAGCAGTGTGTACAATGTAGGGCTGTTATGATGCAATGAGATAACACTGTGGAGCAGAGGACCTGGCATGGTATGTGCTCAGTAATTACCTGCTGCTAAGACGTTCATGCTGTTCCACCCTCAGCCACCATTAGACAGAGATGGTTTATTGCGGATGCTCTTCCTATCCCCAGATCTTGGCACACTGCAGGCCTCCGCAGATGTTTGCTGGACAAATCAAATTCCCTTGGTCCAGCTTTTCATGGATATCAAGAGAAGCATGATGGAAATTATGGCCTTGAGCTCACATAGGTCTAGGTCTCCAGAGCTGAACCCCCCAGAGGGTGCCTTTAGCTGGCTCCTTACAAGTAGGAGGCAACCTTCAGCCAGTGAAGTAAATCTGTAGTGGTTTGAACCAAGGAGAACCACTCCCCTGACCATACTCCGCAACTGTTTTGGCATTGACCTCTAAAAATTGTCATCTCCTTGACTAGCCTAAACTTTAGGCCTTGGCTAGGGAGCTGGAGGTTTGATCTGAGGCTGTTCCATAAATACAGACTGGGATTAAGGCTAGCCTACCATAGGAGCTGGTTCTCGGTCTGGTCTGAGGCTAGCTTCCCAGATAAAGCCACAGAATTGGGACCAGGCTGCAGCTGTGTGTACTTTCAGGGCCCAAGGATTCGGGCAAGGTCTGAGGCTAGCCCCCTGCTCAGAGGTAGTTTAACATCTGAGGTGTGACTTGGTCTGAAGTTGGCTCTTGTCTGCACATTGAAACTGAGGCTAAGTCTGGTCCTTTTTTATTAAGGGCGAGATCGCTCCTGACTAAGGGATAAGGAATAGGCTATTTTCCGACCTGGCAAGGGCTGCGAGCGGGCTGCGTAGTCAGAGGATGGACGGATGAGGGGATGGCGGGCGCGGGAATGGGGCTCTCTGCGGAGAAGAGGCGCCTTCGGCGGCTCCAGCTCAGGCATCGGGCGTCGGCAAAATCAGGTCCGGGTGTGGAAGAGAGAGGAACCTCTTGCCCTGGGGGAGGAAGGGAGGGACGCAGCTTGTGCTGGGGGAAGACGGGAGAGGGAAGGGCGCTGAGGAGACTCCGAAGGGTCCACGGTGGCTGGAGAGGGGCGCCGCATTACCCCGAGCTCCTGGCTCGTTAGGCCAACATCTCCTCCTTAATAAAAAATACATGAATAAGTAAATAACAACAGCCACAACCGAGCGGGAAACCGCTTTCCTCTCTTGTTTTCTGTTCCCCCAGCTCCTTCCTTCCAACCACGGTCTCGGGGGCTCCCGAGGTAGGTCTGTCTGTAAATGCCTCCCTCCCCCCAACCCCCAGTGTCGCGGGCATCCTCTGCTCCGAAGGCGACCAGGAATGGGCTGAGTCCTGCTCTTGGGGTAACTGAGCAGGTCCTCCGTGCCCCAGACCTGCTCTTGGCGGGACTGGGAGAGTCTGTGGAGGAGTGTTCTCGCTCTGCCTTCAGGGAGGAGGCTGCGACAGCCTAGTCTTTAGGGTCAGGGCTTTGAGTGGTCCCCAACACGCCCCAACACAGCGGCTGAAAACGGATGAGAGAAGGAACTGGAAGGTGGGACAGTTAGAGAGCTACAGGGGAAACAGGAGCTAGTGTTTGTGTAGGGTGAGGGAAGGGGGCAAAAGAAATATGATCTTGGTGGCGCTTGTGGCTCAAAGGAGTAGGACACCAGCCTCATATGCCGGAGGTGGCAGTTTCAAACCCAGCCCCGGCCAAAAACTGCAAAAAAAAAAAAAGAAATATGATCTTTTTTAGAAGGAACAACAAATCACTCTTTCTTTTGGAAGTCTGTCCCTTTCTCTCTGTCTCCATGTGTCTCACATTCTCTCTGTCTCTGTTGTATGTCTCTGCACTGCCATGTCTTTCTACCCTCCTTGGGTTAATATGAAGGCACGTGCAATTAGGTCACATCGTTTGTGTTTGTATCCACTGCCTTCTCTTCCACTATCTTCTTTCTTACCTGAGTCAGAACACCCCAGAGATGTTTGCCAGGAGTGACCCATTCCTCAAAGTTGAGAAGTATTTCCAGGCCTGATGGTGCCTCATGCCTGTAATCCTAGTACTCTAGAAGCTTGCAGCAGAAGGATCACTTAAAATCAGGACTTCAAGACCAGCCTGGGCAAGAGCAAGACCCTATCTCTCCAAAAATCAGAAAACTTAGTTGTGCATAGTGGTGCTTACCGTAGACCCAGGTTCTTGAGAGGCTAAGGCAAGAGGATCACTTGAACCCAGGAGTTTGAGGTTGCAGTGAGCTATGATAACACCACTACACTCTAGCTTGGGAGACAGAGCAAGATCTCATCTCAAAAAATAATAAAAATAGGGCGGCTCCTGTGGCTCGGCGAGTAGGGCGCCGGCCCCATATACCGAAGGTGGCGGGTTCAAGCCCGGCCTCGGCCGAACTGCAAAACAAAAAAATAGCCGGGCGCTGTGGCGGGTGCCTGTAGTCCCAGCTACTAGTGAGGCTGAGGCAAGAGAATCGCTTAAGCCCAAGAGCTGGAGGTTGCTGTGAGCAGTGTGACGCCACGGCACTCTACCCAGAGCGATAAAGTGAGACTCTGTCTCTACAAAAAAAAAAAA
>CAUYON010115586.1:0-48840 GCA_963573935.1 Arctocebus calabarensis | reverse complement strand
TATATAGTGATCAAGGAAATGCCATGAAGGATATCTGTAACAGTATGATCAAAATATTTCTGAATGTATATGAATCGTGCCCTGTGATTGCACCAATGTACATAATTATGATTCAATAAAATTATTAAAAAAAAATATTGTAATTATAACCCCACATACCACCACCCTATTGAGACCTGGGCACATAAGCACAAGATCACATATGGTCGAGTTACACTTACTAAAGGTGCTTGTAGGAAGATCAGGAAGGTATCACATGAGGGGTGACAATGGCAGGCAGTGTCTCTCAGAGAGCAAGTGCAAAACGCAAATATGTTACAGGTGTCAGTGAAATGTGACCCAGAGTCAGGGAGACTCATCAGCCAGTGCAGTAGGATTTACTTTCTCTCTGACTTTTCTCTCTAATAACTAGATTGGTGGCACATTTTAAAACGGGAATTGTCAGGAATAGATTTAATTTTTTGAATGTAAGTTTTATTCCCAGTGGACGGGGTTCCCCTCCAAACATAGTTTTCAAATAGGAACCCAATACACATTTTCATTACCATTTTTTCCCACATTGTCTGTGGATGTTGAAATGTGAGTAAAGAAATGTAGATCACCAGGATGTACCATTTTTATTAAAACTCTGAACAATAAGAATTAAAGGGAGAATAAAAGAAAATAAAATATGCTATGTCTAAATCAAGAATAAATAAGACATTTTTAAAGTTAAAAATGTAACTCTTATTTACCTAAATTTGAGTTTGATTTTTATTCTGTTATATTTCGAATAAAATTTTATTGTTTGGTTAAATTAAAACTGAGGTTACTTTCTCAAACGTTTTCAAGCATTAGAGTTGAACTCCTCAACTAACATGTTTTTAAGAAGCTTCTTTTTTGTAACCAATGATAGAATTAAAGTGACATGTTACTACTACCTAGGTTAACTTTTTCTGAGAAAGGACTTTACAAAACCACCCAGTGACTTAGTTCAAATTGCTTGGGGTTAAAATTTGTTGTAGAGACTTTGTTAAAATAAATGTAAACTATGCAAAACTGTTTACGTCAAACCAGCAGATTTCTGTGACTTTTCATGTTTGAAGTACCACTACTGCTAGAACATTTTGAAGAAACATTTGATTACTATAAGGCTAAAGTGCTTTCTTTCTAGAATTCTTGAATATTTAGGGCAGACTTCTGAATTGCCCAACAGCTACCCCTAAGACGAGGTACTTGGAATATATCGTACACTTAGTCAAATAAGAAGAGTAGATGATATAAGGAAAATTGAGCCTATGTGTTTTAATTTAACTCTTTGGTAGACTTTCCCAGGCTAATTGTACAATACTTAAACTCACAAAATTTCTACTAAATTTGAACCTAACAAATGCTGCGTGACAGTTCTGTACAAAATGTTCTTCACATCTGTGTGTTTTTGTCTTTCATTTTATCTTTGGCCAGCTAGGGAATGTTTGCGTTTTAACTTTCTCATTACATAACAGGAGAATGGCAGTGTTAAAATAACAGCTTAACAATTCAGCCCCTCACTTGATCTAGGAAGAAACCAAGCTGAAATCTCAGGCACGCCCAGTAGCTGGAGTTTAGCAAGTAATCCAAGCAGAGAAAAAGCACAATTGCAATCTGAGTATATTAAAGAAAGGAGGAAAGCTGGCATTTGTTCGTTCTGCTTTCAAGGGTGAGTCATTCACCCTGTGCCACTGTTGAAGTGAAACATTTTTATTGATTTGCAGATTAAGAATCTATTTAAAAAGTGATAAATCAATCCTCCTCGTCAAGCCCACTGCAGCATGTTCAGGAACTTGAAAGCAATCACTGCCATTTGAGGGAAGCTTACTTAACTTGTGTTTCTTATAATGACAGAGAAAACTATAGTTCATAATGAAGGCACCGTGTATTGAACATCTTGATGAAAAGTCAGAAGATTGAGCTGGCATAAATCAATGCATGAATCCAGAAACCTGCAGGTGGGGTGAAGAGCAGAGAGTTTATCCATGTTGATTATTGATGCATTTGCAAATCAAAAAGGAGTTCCCCTCCACTGCTCACTTCTGCACACATGTAACTGTTGTTTACAATGTTATCTAGATAATGACAAAAAGTGGATGAGGTTAAAAGTAAAGCACTGTCTGGATGCTGTGCTGTATTAAAATAGATCATAATGAGAGATTAGGTATTTTTATCAAATCTTGAAATTTGAGTCTGTCTTTATAAAGGGAATGGTAATTCTATTTCCGATAGTTTAAATTTATACACAGTGTTACTAAGAAAGAGCGAAAATATTTAGATGCTAGTGTTACATTTCTATAATACTTTGATCTCTTTGAACAAACTAAAGCTTAGCGGTAAGAAAAGAGATAATATTCTGTTACTTAACCAAGCTAGGATTATTTCGTAGCATTTTGTTTTATATTTTTTATTAATACAAAACATTGGGTACAAATATTTTGGTGTTCATATAACTTTTGCAGTGCTTGATTGAGTGAGGAATGTAATCGTGCCCATCTCACAAGTAGTGTTCATTCTATCCATTAGGTAGGTTTTGCCTCTCCCATCCTTCTCCTTCCCCCTCCTTGATTTCCAAAGACTTTTACTTGCCTCTTTGTATACTGTTCAGTTAGTTTCAAATTATTAGAGAGAACATGTGCTGTTTGTTTTTCCATTTTTGAGATATGCCGGTTAGTATAATGGTCTCCAGTTTTATACAAATTGCTGCAAGAGCCATTAATTCATTCTTTTTATATGGCTGAGTAGTATTCTGTGGTATGTATATGTGTGTGTGTGTGCCTGTTTGTATTTTTTAATCCAATCACGAATTGATGGGCTCATACATTTATTCCATATCTTTGCAATTGTTTGAGTAGATACCCAGTAAAGGGATGGCTGAATTGAATGGAAGCCGACTTTCAGTTCTTTGAGATATCTCCGTACTACATTTCATGGAGGTTGTACTGGTTTACAGTCCCACCAACAGTGTGTAAGTGTTGCTTACATGCAGGCCAGAATTTCTTTGGAGATTTTTGATAAAAGCCTTTCACACTGCAGTGAAGTGATATCTCATTGGGGATTTGATTTGCATTTTCCTGATGATTGGTCATACTGAGAATTTTTCATAGTTAGGAGAAATTTGTCTATCATCTTTTGATTAGTTTATATTCATGTCTTTTGCCCACTTTTTAATGTGTTTTTTTTTCTGCTGATTTGTTTTAGTACTTTGTAGATTTGAGATATAATCCTTTATTGAATATATAGTTTGCAAATACTTTCTCTCATTCTACAGAGTGTCCATTTACTCTATTGAGTATTTCCTAGCCATGTGGAAGCATTTTATTTAATCAAGTACAGTATGTTTATACTTATTTTTGTTTATTTTCTTGCTGATTTATTTCAGTTCTGTGTAGATTCTGGATATAACTCTTTATTACATGTATAATTTGTGAACATTTTCTCCCATGCTGTAGGTTGTCCATTTGCTCTGTTGATTATTACCTTAGCTTTGAAAAGCTTTTTAATCTCTCAAGTGCCATGTATTTCTTTTTTCTGTAATTGTCTTTGGGGTTTTAGTTCTTTGCCAAGACCAGAATGTAGAAGAGTTTTTTCTTCATTTTATTCTAGAATTCTTATGATTTCATGCCTTACATTTAAGTCTTTTATCCACCTGGAATTAATTTTTGTGAGTGGAGAGATGGACCTTGTTTCATTCTTCTACATGTGGCAATCCAATTTTCCCAGCACCATTTATTGCAAAGGGCTTCTCTTCCTCAGTGTATATTATTGTGCCCTTTTCAAAAAAAGGAAACTACAGACCAATACTCCATATTAACCTAAATGCAAAAAATGTTCAATAATATTCTAGCAAATGTAGCATATTTTGATATTCAAAAGCACATAGAAAAAAAAATCATCCATCATGATCATGTGATGGATTCAAGGATGGTTCAGCATACACAAATCTATAAATATGCTTCACTACATAAACAGAAGCAAAAACTAAGACTGTATGATCGTCTCAATAGATGCAGAAAAAGCATTTGACAAAATTCAGAACCTTTTCATGATAAGAACCTTCAACACACTAGGTACAGAAAGAACACACCTCAAAATTATGAGACAAACACACACCATACTGAATGAAAAGTTAAAATCATTAGCCCTAAGACCTAGAACAAAACAAGGGTACCCACTGTTACCACTTGTATTCAACATAATGCTAGAAATCTTAACCAGAGAAACGGGCAAAATAAAGACATTAAGGGTATCTAAGTAGGAAAAGAGGTCAAACTATCACTTTTTGATGATGATATGCTCTTAAATCTAGAAAACCCCAATGACCCCACTAAGAGACTCCTAGAATTGCTAAATAAATTCACCAAAGTCTTAGGTTACAAAATCAGTGTACACAAATCAGTAGCATTCATATACATCTGAATGCTAAAAGCCAAATCAAGGTGAAAGCCAAATCAAAGACTCAATACCATTCACAATATCAATAAAGAAAAAAAAATGTCTAGAAATATCTCTAACCAAGTAGGTAAAAGATCTCTAAAAGAAGAACTATAAAACATGGAGGAAAGAAAATACAGATGACACAAACAAATGAGAACATATCACGTTCATAGATTGGTAGAATCAACATTATTAAAATGTCTACACCATCCAAAGGGATTTAAAGATTCAGGGCAATCCCCATTAAAATACAATGTCATATTCCATAGATCTAAAAACGAATTTGAACTTCATTTGGAATCAGAAAAGGACCCAATAGCCAAAGCAATCTTAGGCAAAAAGAACAAATCTGGTGTCCTCACATAACCAGACTTCAAACTATGCTACAAGGCTATAGTAACCAAAACATATGACATTGGCACAAAAATAGAGACATAGACCAATGGAACAGAGCAAAGGATCCAGATATAAGAGTATAATTGTGATGAATGTGTTAATCAGTTCAATGTAAGCATTTTACATTGTATATCAAATTAGTACACTGAGCCCCATAAATGCATCAATGCACACAGTTATGACTTAATAAAAACAAAAAAGAAAAAAAAGAAAAACAAAAAAAATAAAACCATCTACCTACATCCAACTGATCATTGATAAAACCATCTATTACAGCCAACTGATCATTGACAAAGCAGATAACTACATATTTCTTGGGATTTTAGAATCTCACTTTGTAATCAGCTTTATTTTACTTTAATATGTATCACAAATTCACATATTTCTTGGGATTTTAGAATCTCACTTTGTAATCAGCTTTATTTTACTTTAATAAGTATCACAAATTCACATATCACATAAACAAAGAAATTTATTACTCCCTTGCTTCTAAATATCATGTTGGGAAACTATTACTTATTTATGTATTTTGATTGTGCCAAACCTTTTTTAACAAGCATTGAGTCAAAATCTCCCTTTTGTTTGCAACTTCAAACCATAGATTGCCTTAGGTATAATGTGGACCTAATCAAGATTATTGAACTTGATAATTCTTTTTCTTTCTGTTAGAAAATTATTATTAAAGTGAAGCAGGTTTCTTTCAATATATAGAAGACATTTATCAAATATTATAGTTTTCTTAGGGAAAAAAGATGCCATAAAATTTTAATTAAAAAATGATGTCTGCAATGTTGTATATCAATGTCATAATCATTAAAATACAGCCTCCTAGGATCAATTGACCCTCCTGCTCAGATATGTTTATAAAATAAATAGGTGTTTATGATGATTACACCAGAGTATCAAGATTTATCTAAATCCTCCCACCTTTGATTAACAATCCTATTTAAGTAAGTAAAACTATAGAAAGAAAATAGAAGAAACAAATTGTATGACTAAGCTATTAATGGTTGTTTTGTGTCATTATGAAAAGTTAAAATATCTTATATAATTAGTAAATGATGTCCAATATAGATGATATTATGCAACTATTAAAACTAATATTTTAGAAAAATCTTTATCACACAACTAAAGCAAAGGCTTCTAAATGATGGAGATTCTGCTTTGCATTACTAATTTTATCTCCTATATTAATTAGGATTATACTAGCTGTAATAAACATACTCCCCCAAATATCAGTAATCTACCACTGTAGAAGTTTATGTCTTCAATTAATAGTCTAATGTGGAGTGATCCTATTGGCAGATAGATTTTCTTCATGCAATGTTTCAGGAATTCAAGATTCTTTCATCTTACAGCTTTGTCTTCCCTAGGAACTCTTTGTTCTCTACATTCAGACAGCAGAAAGAGAAACAGCTTAGAAAAGGCACAAATGATTCTTTAATAACTTAACTCAAAACTGAGACATGCCAATTTCACTTTCATTCCATTGGTGATAACTATGATATGTTCGCACAAGAAGAAAAATGTTTGAGTTTCTAGTGATGACTCTATAATGGGGGAAAGAAAGCATGTACTTTGGTAAACAATTAGCTGTTTCTGGCACATTTTCCTTCAGCATTGTGCCTGGCTTTATGAATGCTGCTTGAGTGAATTTCTTGCAAAGGGCTTTTGAGAAAATAGTATGAAGGCATGAAATAGCTCCATTCAGTAGAGGTCTACAAGTCATACTTAAAAAATAAGCTAGATACTAAGGCAGAAGCCAAATTGTATAGAGACTGAGCAGGTGAATAAGATTGTACTCTATACTGTAGAAAATGAGACAGTATTAAAAGATTTAAGGATGAGGAATAAAAAAAATCAAAATTGCAATTTTTCCTAATATAACATTGGGAACAATGTGGAACACAAACTCCAGGGAGTCAGGACTGAATGTAGGGAGACTGGTTAGAAGAACTAATTAGTGAAGATGATAAAGGCAATAGCAATGGGTCGTGAGGGGAAAGCAGATAGAATACTTAGGAGGTAGAGTAGTGAGAACTTCATTCCTAATTGTAAAAGGGAGTTAAAGTAAACAGATGCATAGAAAATGACTTCTTTGCTGAAAGCCTAGAGGACTGGTTGACCAACATATGAAATTCAGAAGGAAAAGCAAGGTGCTATGGGTTTTTTGGGTTTTGTTTTCTCTTTCTTTGAGATAGTCTCACTCTGTTGCCTGGGCTAGAGTGCCGTGGCATCAGTCTACTTCACGATAACCTCAAAATCCTGGGCTCCAGGGATCCTCCTGCCTCAGCCTCCCAAGTAAGTGGGATTATAGACACCCACAACAAAGCCCTGCTAAGTTTTCTGTTTTTAGTGGAGGCAGGATGTCATTCTTGCTCAGGATGCTTTCAAACAGGCGAGCTCAAGGAATCCCCTGACCTTGGATTCCCAGAGTGCTAAGATTATAGGTGTGAGCCACTGTGTCTGCCTGAAAATAAAAGTTTTAAGACAGGATATTAAGTTGAGTTTTAGAACTATTGAATTTGACATGCCTGTGAACCTTCTGAGAGAAAGGTGATATTCAGCAGGTGGTTGACTGAGTTTTTAGCCTAAGCTAGTGGACTGGAAGTTATTCTTACACAGGAATAGATTGAAGCATGAGCATGAATAGAGAGAGCAGAAGACAAAAGCTGAAAGATTACCAATTTTGAAAGAATAAGTAAAAGAAATCTTGAAACATTTAAGAGGAAAATGGACGAGTAGAAAGTGAGATGTTAAAATTATCATTGTGACAAAAAATAAACAATGGAACAAAGTTCTATATTAATATATGAAAATGAGAAGAAACCAAAGACAGTTGAAAGATATTCCTTGAAAGAGAGAAGAGCCATGATTCATCAGCACTGTAGAGAAAGAGAGGAAGGCAGATTCTGATCTAAGTGACTTTGGAGTTTCAGAGATAGAATTCATTCTTGATGACTTTGATATTCTCAATAAAATAAGAGACAAGAATATTTGCAAAATCACAGAACACTTACCAAAGACTCAAAAGAAGATTACTGTGAGATCTCTGAGATCTCTGGGGAAAGTTTTGACCATGCAGTTACTCTCATTTGGTAAATTCACCTGATTTTTAAAATGTTATTTAGTAATTTACTTATTATTATGTAATACAGAGTGGCCATAAAGTTTGAATAGAACCAAAGATAAACTGTATAGGTACCAGCAGTGTTTTCAATGCATTCAGCTTTGCTTACAATTTCAAGCTACAATACCTGGAAAATAACTAGTGTAGTTGACTTGGCTATTTTTCTGTTAACCCAGTCTTTCTGTGCAAACTCTTCCAGAAGATGATAAAAGGTAAGGCCCCATGTGTACGTCTCACTAACAAGTTATTTGACTGATAATGTCCTCCATTTCTTTTTTATTTTGGAAAAGCAAATAAGTCAAGGCCAATTAGATTATCTATAGATCACTTTAATAAACATCTTATTTTTAACATGAGGAAAATCTTGCTCTAAAAGCTGTGCATATATTTTAAGAGATTTTTCTGATACCAGAGTTTGAAAACTTTCTAACCTAAAAAATATATTTCTACAGTTCAATTGGGATTTAGAAAATAGTTTGCTTGTCAGATGTTATGCTTCTCTAGGATACAAGCAGAGAGTATAACAGAGAGAAGAAATGAGGGGGCATCTCATCCAAAATTGTGCTTCATGGTGGTACAAAATGAAAAATGAAGGGTAATTCCAAGTGAAAACATCCTAATTGGCTATCAGTGTGCACCAGACATAAAGCTTTGTGGTACATACTGCATAGTGGTAAGCTTATATTGCTTATGTGAACATACATAACAACCGCATGGGCACAGATAGATGTTAATTTCTATTAATTCTATTTCTATTATTTATTGAGAAAATTCACAAGAGAAACTTTCTGTATCTGAAATTCTTTTGGTGACTTTTAGTACCTCACATATAGCAAGAAAAGTTGTCTGTTATCATAATATTGAAAATTATGTGAAGGAATAAGAAAAAGCTACGCATTTAACCCCAGGTTCAATTTGTTTGTAATCACAGAAGTTTTCCTCTTTCTTTGTTTCTTAGATAGTTGTAGACTGTCTTAGACAGTTAGTAGGGCAGTGCCTGTGGCTCAAGGAATAGGGCACCAGGCCCATATACCATATACCATCAAATCCGGCCCCTGCCAAACCTGCAAAAAAAAAAAAAAAGGAATATCCTTAGTAGTAATTATGTTTATGATTATGACAATTTGAAGTAAATTATATCTAACACTACCTCCAAGTCACCACAATCAGTCTATATGGGCATCAAAAATCCACGGGCCAAAAATGAACAGATTTCACCCGATGAAGTTTTCGCTCAGCCATACTTCAAAATTATATTTGGAATTAGCCCATGATATGGTAGAAAAAAAATACAGTTTGGAATTGTCTGGGCAGGGTCCTAAAATTCCATTTCTACTTTTCTTTTATAATCAGATAATCTTAGATAAATGTTTAATCTAGTTTAATTTTCTAAGATAGTAATATCTACCTTGTGGAGTTGGGAAAAATAAATTTTATATATAAACCCTCTATATAAAATTACTGTGCTATTGAAACAGTAAATAAATTGTATAACTCCCCTTCAAATTTAGCTGTATATCTAAGATGAGAAAATACTTTAGGTTAACGTACAAGAACTATTGGGAGTCATATTTTACAATATAGTAAGCTTGGTCTGGTCCAGCTTCCTTAATCTTTTCTGCAAAAACAACTGCAAAGAAAAAGAAAGGGAAAAGTTCATGTTGGCCACAAAATGATGTGGTATATACGATTAGTGAACACTATCAAAGTTGTTTAGTTGGCTTTTGTTGAAATTTAGATATAAAAGTAGATAAGTAAAGTATTTATGTATTATAAATATTTAGTTATTACATTCTCTGCAGAGCTGGAATGAGGGAAAAAAGAAAGATCAGGAAGCTGAGATTGACAAAGTAAATTACTGTAATAAATCTCATCAGTATCTGAAGAACCAGAGAATAAAATGGACTATTGTGCTTATTGTATCTCACCAGTCTATTTCAAACATATAAAAATAAATAAAACAGACTAAATGACTCTAGAGATATTTTAGATTCATTGTGGTAAATTAGAGAATGAAAATAAAAACCATTTATTCTGACACTGATTCAGAGTTTATGAACAAATTGTCTACTCACATTGCAACTCACTCCCATCGCATTTTAATTGCTTTTTCTTTAATTGAAAAGGCATTTATTACATTTCTACCATAAGCAACACACTACTCTAGGCACTGGAGAAGTGAGTGAAAAATAGTGAGCCTTTTAAATCTCTCAAATGTTAAGCTGCTGCTCTGTATTCATTTGATAGCATTTTGTAAGCTGGGCTGTGTGCCATGAAATCATAAACTACCAACAACTGCAAAAATAAAAAATCACGCATTCTTTGATGGGGGGGCATTTACTATTAATTTAAATTCATTTAAATTTCATCCATGTGTTTGACACCACAAAACTGAATTTTTTATATGCTACCTCATTACATGAGTGATGTAAGAACAGAATCTTGTTTCTTCATTCAATATTCTAACAAACACAGAATACAAATTTTGTTCCATTAAAAATAATGGAATCTCAGTATCCTACAGTCATTTAAATGCTTTAGAATAGAGCAGTCCTCTTTTTATTCCAGGAGGCGTATACAATAAATCTCATTATGAAAATTACCATATGCAGACTATCTTAATAATACACATGCCAATATCTCCACCACCTTCAGACAAACAAATAATGGTGAAAATTATGCTAGTACTGACAATAGCCAGGAAATGTTATTGAGAAATAAACTATCTTCTTCTTATTTGTAAGAGTAAAACAACTTCTTTGCTCATTTATCTAGCCAAAATACATCTAGATTCTGCACATTCAAATGCACAAATTACGTGGAAGGAGGCCAGAGACGAAGATATTAATAGTTGTCTTGTTTCCATGAGTGTATACTGTGTGCCGACACACATGAAGAACTCACACACGAAACCTAATTTGAATACATTTTTATGAGGATTAAAGAGATATAGAAATATTCTTGGAGTGTCATAAGCACCTTTTGAATTGACAAAGCAGCTAAAAAACTATTGTTGGTCTTCGCCTGTGGTTTGAGGCACTAGCTTGATTTAAAAATGTTTTGGAGGCCCTTTCAGAGATAAGTAATCTCTGAGGCTGCCCTGCTCACAGCAGAGTATTCTCCCTGATTAGCACACTGGCTGGGTCTCTAGCTCTCCTCCCCTTAATAGATTTCTTCCAGCTCCATAGTAGTTGGAGACTTTAATACTCCTTTAGCAGTGTTGGATAGACCCTCCAGTAAGAAGCAAAGTCAAGAAATTTTAGATTTTAAACTTAACCATTCAACAACTGGATTTAACAGACATCTACAGAACATTTCATCCTAATAAAATTGAATACACATTCTTCTCAGCACCCCATGGAACATACTCCAAAATTGATCACATCTTAGGTCACAAGTCTAACCTAAGCAAATTTAAAAGATTAGAAATTATTCCTTGCATCTTCTCAGACCACCATGGAATAAAAGTTGAACTCAAAAGTTCAACTCAAGTTGAGCAGGCACCCTTGCCTGGTTCCTGATCTAAGTGGAAATGGTTTCAATTTAACTCCATTCAATACGATATTGGCTGTGGGTTTGCTGTAGATGTCCTCTATCATTTTAAGAAATGTGCATTTGACTACTTTTCCCTCAGACTTCTTGGTAGTCTGTTAGTGGGAGACCCCTGTTGCCATCCCTTTATCTCCTTCAGTGCCCTGCGACCGTATGAGTCCCCATCATGCATGCGTGCATCTCCATCCACGTTTGCCAGGCTGGTGTCCAGTTTGGCAATGCCTGCTGGAAGCTCTACTGTCTGGAACACAACATCCAGACCAATGGCCAGATGCCAAGTGACAAGACCATTGGGGGAGGAGATGACTCTTTCAACACCTTCTTCAGTGAGACAGGTGCCAGCAAGCGTGTACCCAGGGCAGTGTTTATAGAGCTGGAACCCACAGTCATTGATGAAGTTCGCACTGGTACCTACCGCCAGCTCTTCCACCCTGAGAAGCTCATCACAGGCAAGGAAGATGCTGGCAATAACTATGCCCATGGGCACTACACCATTGGCAAGGAGATCATTAACCTCATCTTGGACCGAATTCGCAAACTGGCTGACCAGTGCACAGGTCTTCAGGGCTTCTTGGTTTTCCACAGCTTTGATGGAGGAACTGGTTCTGGGTTCACCTCTCTGCTGTTGGAACGCCTCTCTGTTGATTATGGCAAGAAGTCCAAGCTGGAATTCTCTATTTACCCAGTCCCCCAGGTTTCCACAGCTGTAGTTGAGCCCTACAACTCCATCCTCACCACCCACACCACCCCGGAGCACTCTGATTGTGCCTTCATGGTAGACAATGACGCCATCTATGACATTTGTTGTAGAAACCTTGATATTAAGTGCCCAACTTATATTAACCTGAACCACCTTATTAGCCAGATTATGTCCTCCATCACTGCTTCCCTCAGATTTGATGGTGCCCTGAATGTTGACCTGACAGAATTCCAGACCAACCTGGTGCCCTATCCCCGCATCCACTTCCCTCTGGCCACATATGCTCCTGTGATCTCTGCCGAGAAAGCCTATCATAAATAGCTTACTGTAGCAGAGATCACCAATGCTTGCTTTGAGCCAGCCAACCAGATGGTGAAATGTGACCCTCGCCACAGTAAATACATGGCTTGCTGCCTCTTGTACCGTGGTGATGTGGTCCCCAAAGATGTCAATGCTGCCACCATCAAGACCAAGCATACCATCCAGTTTGTGGATTGGTGTCCCACTGGTTTCAAGGTTGGCATCAATTACCAGCCCCCCACTGTGGTACCTGGTGGCGACCTGGCCAAGGTACAGAGAGCTGTGTGCATGCTGAGCAACATCACAGCTGTTGCTGAGGCCTGGGCTCGCCTGGACCACAAGTTTGACCTGATGTATGCCAAGCGTGCCTTTGTTCACTGGTACGTGGGGGAGAGGATGGAGGAAGGAGTGTTTTCTGAGGCCCGTGAAGACATGGCTGCACTTGAGAAGGATTATGAGGTTGGAGCAGATAGTGCTGACGGGGAAGATGAGGGTGAGGAGTATTAACTTGTCTGCTACAACTTTACACTGTGTTGTCCTGAGACTGTCTTATTTCTGTTCTGTGAAACTATCCATGGTAGTAGCCCTAAAGTGTTAATAAAAGTGATATTTTAGATGCCAAAAAAAAAAAAAGAAAATGTGTTTTCATCTTATACAATGAATAATGTAACTTGTTCAACCTCCTTTGTATTGTTCCTGGGAAGTTCAGAGCTAAATCTGTGGCCTAACTCTAGCATGATAATATTTGTGCAATCTTTTCTTACCTGTCCTCACTTTCCTATTTCCTCTTTCTTATTAATATTTTTCTTATTTTAAATGTGGTGGCATATTAAAATATAAAATCCACCTTAAGTCCAACCGGTAATAAGATGTGGTGTAATTAGAACCTAAACAAATGAATAAACATTTCTTCCAGAGACACGTTATTTAGAAATATGTATGCAAAATGCATAAGGATTACTCTAACTGTGGAGATAAAGTTCAAATATATAAGAAAGTAAGATAAGAAAGGCATTAGAATAAGCCTTAGAAAAGGATTCCTTAGATTAGTGTTTTAGTATTGGCCATGATAGTCTTGAAATAAGAAGATCCACTCAAACTAATTGCATAAGGATGCTGTGTTAGCTCCCCAAGAATTCTAAAGATAGGAGAGATCATTACTGAACATACCATCTTCATTATGTATCTTTATCAAAACTACCTGTGATGAGCCATGAAAAGAAAAATTGCAATTTTATCTATTTGCTGACCAAAGATCTATAATTGCACAGAAAGGCACCAGAATAACAGAATTAAGTATGATGATTTTTACCATTTTATTAAACCCTATGGAAAAACATAGACAAACTATTGAACAGATTATCTAGGTATAATTACAAAATGTATTTAACTCAAAGTAGTATGCACCACACAGAGTCAGTCTAAACAATTATCCTCTTAATATTGGACCACAAATGCCCTGTAATGCTGCCTTGTTTTCATAGTTAATGGTTAGGTCACTGAATAAATGGCAGTTATTATTAGAGCTAATCCTCTTATACTAAATTCCAGGTGCCAATTTTCTGTTGTCATTACTCCCTTGTCTTTCAAGAACACGTCAAATTCCCTATTCCCTTCCCAATTGAGTCCTTCCAGTTGGGAAGCACTGAAGTGATTCTTAGAATGATTACTCTGATGACAGTATGCAGAGTAAATTAGAAGTTAGGGTGGAGGGAGACTAGAAACAGAAAAACAAACTGGTTAGTTACTACAAAAATCCAGACTTAGTGAGTCACACATGATCATAGATAGCACTTGGCTTTATTCTACTCAGTATTGCAATGATATGCATGCATATCTGAACCCTGAGGACAAGGATTATATCCTCAGCCACTATGTCTAAGCCACAGTATATTCAATTAAGGTTATAAACCAAATGAATTAATGTAAGAAGGAATGAGATGCAAAAGAAGCTAGTATAACTCATTTTTTAAGACCTTTATACTGGCTCCTCAATCAAGCAGAGAGAAGTGAAAATTCCTTATTTGAAAGAGAACAAGGTCATTATACCATCTTGATCATCACTATTCTCCCCCTTAACCTTGGGTGTGCTCCAGGTTGATGATGTTCCTCATGAAATCTGGTGCTCAGAACTGAGCCCAGACTCCAGACAAAGTGTGACCAGGACTGTCTCTGGTTTGGAGCATCTATTTCAGCAATCTGGACAATTTCTCCCTTTAAACAAAGCCCAAGCTTATTGGCATATTTTTAGTGTCCACATCACATGTTTGTTTTGTATGAAGCTCATAACCACCCAACACCCATGATTATTTTTACGTCAACTGCTACAAACACAGGTCTCTACCAGTTTGGCTAATTCACTGTTTTATATCCTAAACTCTAAGTTCATCCTGTAAATTTCACAATGTTGTATTGAGTCAGCATTTAATGCTTTTGGGATCCCACCCCTGCCATAGTTCTCAGTGCTATGACCACCCCCTCAACTTTGCAGCATTCATTTAGCAGACAATTCGGAGGTCTCACTGGGCACTAAGCACAACAGGTAAACCTGGGCCTTCCTAAATAAGAAATCTTTTTGAAAGCATAGTAAAGTACAAACGAGATGCTCATTGTACTTTTTACATTCAACTATGAAAGACATCTCTGAGGGGAGATAGGGCACAGATTGTCTATGTGTCTTTATGACTAAGTTCTCATGCTTTCTGTTTCATGAGGAATTCTTATTACAATATAAGACATGATCCTGCCCTGAAAATTCCACACTGAATCTTTTTCAAATCTTCTCTTCAATCATCTCCTCAATGTCTCTTGAGAATATCTGCTATCTTTTGTAACTCGCCACTGAATCCAATACAATGTCTCATCATACATTTTCATTTGTGAAATATTTTCAATTTGTAAAGCATTTTCACCAAACATTATCTCATGTGAATTTCACAGTATCACTTTAAGGTAGACAGATCAATTAGGCCTAGACTAGAAATAGAAAGATAAGTTGATTAGATAATACAAAAATCCAGACAAAGGGAATCAAAAATGATTGGAGTTAGCACTTGGCTTTACTTTACTTCCTTACACACCCTCCACTAATACCATCCTCCTGCTGTGTCCTTCTGCTGCCCAAGCCCTATTGAAGCTTCTAATCCATACCATGACTTCATGGACTCTATCCATGAAGTTAATAAAAATCTGCACATATGAAAATGAACTACATATCACTTTTAGAGATGAAAAGTATACTAATAAAAATTTAAAAATTATTGGTAAGTTGTAAGAGAAGGTTAGCTAAAGCTCAAGAGTCAACTGAGTAAGAAACACAAAAGTAATTACACAAATCCATCACAGAGTGGCAAAGATATTGAAAAATTGAATAGTCATTAAGATACAGGGAGGACAGAGTGAGAGCAAGTGATAGATATTTAATTGTAAATCCAGAAAAAGAAAATAGGAAAATTAGAAAGAGGATATATTTGAAGAGATATGACTCATAATATATCCCATAATAGACAAGGCCATGAATGCTTAGATTCAGGAACATCAATAAATCTCAAGTATAATATTAAGGAAAAGTCTACATCAAAATATCATAGTGAAATTGTAGAAGAATAAAGACAAAAAGAAGATCTCAAAAATAGCCAAAGAGAAAAGGAAGATACAAATGAATGACAATTGGCTTACTTTTCAATTTTATTAATGAAAACCAGAAAACAGCATATTGTTTTGATGTGAGAAAATGATGAGAGAAATTAATGAGAAAGTGGCAAGCAGTCTACATGTGTATACCTAGCAATGTTATCTTTTAATAAATTAAAGAACTCAAGCTAGATCTCCCATTTGATCCTGTAATCCCATTACTAGGCATCTAACCAGAAGAAAAAAAAATCATTTCATCATAAAGACATTTGCACTGGACTGTTTATTGCAGCTCAATTTACAAGTGCCAAATTGTGGAAACAACCTCAATTCCTACCAATCCAGGAATGGATTAACAAGCTGTGGTATATGTAATACCATGGAATACTATACAGCAACTAAAAGGATGGTGGCTTTACATCTTTTGTATTAATTTGGATGGAGTCGAAATGCATTCCTTAAAGCAGCACAAGAATGGAGAGGCAAGAATCCAATGTACTCAATTCTGATATGAGGACCACTGATGCCAGTATATGGTTGGGGGAGGGAATGAGGGAGAGAAAAGAGGGATGGTGGGGGGGGATGGGGCCACAGTGTGTGACATACCTCTTTGGGGAGGGACACTATTAATAGAGAGACTTCACCCAGCAAACACAAGCAGTGTAAACTGACTCAGTGTATCCTCAATGATTTCCAAACAGTAAAAAAAAAAAAAAAAAAAAGACATTTTTATAGAAAGAAAAACTCAGAAATTATAGGACTGGTAGATGTTTAATAAAAGCAATTCTTAAAGATATGTATCTTTCAGGAATAAGGAAGTTGACCCCAGAAAAAAAACCTAAGATCTAAGAGATATGGTAGCTATTAAAAAAGATATATGTTAAAACAGACATATATCTCCATGTATCTCCTATGCCTCTCAATTGCCTACTGTTCAAATCCATTTGCCCAACATCTAAGGACTGTTGTCTCAATATTTTTTTTCCAGTTTTTTCTCTTTCTCACACTTCTCTATGAAATTTCCCCTCCTTCCAAATTGTTCTCCTTGCAGTGGCACAAGTATGCCTTGCACCTCTGTACTTTGGTTCATATCATTGCTCTCGTCTGATAAACTCTTTCCCTTGCTTGGCAGTGCTTGTGTTTTAAGGAACTCACCACTACAAAGTCCTTCCTAGTCACTAAACCCAGAATAATTTCCCTTTCCTTGCCCTCATCTCTTTGAGTATATATTCTCCAAACAATCATTGCATAGTTAAAAAATCAACAAATACTTATTGTTCACTCACTATTAGCTAAAATTTTTGCTAGGTAAGATGTATACCTGACATACAACCCTGAGTGCTGGTTAACTGACATGGGTACTGAGGTCAGAGTTTAATCCCTGTTTTGCCACTGCATAATGATGGTTGTTTTAACTATCTACATCTCAGTTTTCTAATGCATAAAATGTAGATAACAAAATATTTGCTTCTTGGGGTTTATTGTACACATCAAATAATTCAAATGCAAAGTGCTTTTTTCATACACACACACATACATATATATATATATATAAAATCTTACTATGAACCAGGTGTTTTACCTGAATTATCCTGACATAATTGGTTTTGAGTTTTAAATCATGGAATTCCAAGAACAAAATTGGTATTAAAATTCTGCAAGAGTTACATCACTAAGAATATCAAAGTCTAAAATGTCTAAGGAAAAGGATAATACCAGAGATTATTTACAGCTGTCAGGAGTTTCATCTCCAGAAGTAGAGATGAAAAACAAGCTCACTGTCCTCAGATCAGGTCAGCACCAGCTGGGGGAGGAATGCTGCCTTGGAACCTGGAAGAGTGCTCTGGCTACTCTGGTCTTTTGGCCACTAGTGTTTGAAGTCAAAGCTGGTGGGAAACTTCTCACTTCTGAACTAACATGTTAAGATAAGTCGGGCCAGTTCATTGACTATCTTCAAAATTTGAACCAAGATACTGAGAGAGACTAATGTGATTAGCAATGGGATGTGAATTGGAAGGAAAATACTCAGCGAGATAAACCAGGAGCCACAGTAAGCTGAAGTGTTTAAACTAAAACTGTAAAGAAGCAGGAACGGTGAGTAATCTAGCAGATTGCCAGCAAGACAGGAATGATGCAGATGAACTCAGATGTAGAGAAAGAGGTAGCCTCCAAGAGACTAACGGAGTTCCCAAACCTGCACCAATCTCTGCAATCTTCTAGTTCCACTTCCAGCCCATATGAAATTTTGCAGAAAATAGATTTTCTTTCCTCAACTTGAGTGGATTTCTGTTCCTTACAACTAACTACAAAATCCTAACTAAAATATTTGGTAAGAATCTTGCTATCAGTGACATCCTTTCAAAGAGATTCTATTCATCTAGAGTGCCCTAGGTCTCTTGTTAGGGGTCTAACTTTCTCTTACGTACCATCTCCCCAGGTAAAGATAATCCATCTTACTTCCTTGGCTATCTTGGCTGACTATTTCTCTGCTCATCAAAACATACTCCATGTTTCAGGCTTTCAGAGCCATTTGGGAGCACAGCTACTCAAATAACAAGTTAATGAAGAAAATGATTTAAAGCCATTCCCCCTTTATCTAAAATAGTCACACTTCACCATGAGCCTTGCCAGTTATTTTACTTACTTCTGAAATTGTCAATTCCACCACAGTGATGAAACCAGTAGAAAAAAATTACTATAGCGTGGATGCTGAGTGCCTTTCTTTTCTCAATACAGACTAGTATACTTTACCTATAAATTTCTACCCTACCTAAACCCTTGCCCAACCCTGTCATTCCCCCATATCATTGATATTTACACATCAATTAATTTTTTTTAATTATCAAATGAGCACTTCTTGTGTTCCAAGAACTATGAACAAAGAGTCTAAAGTCTTGTGCAAGAAACGGACAACCCTGGGAAATTACAATACAGTATGATAAACATGTACTTCGGTAGAGGGTTGGAAAACTTGTTTTGTAAAGGGCCAGATAGTTAAATGTTTTAGGCTTCATGGCCCATATGGTCTCTGTTGTAACTGTACAACTCTGCCACATGAAAGCAACCATAGACAATATGTAAACAAGTGGGTGTAGCTGTATTCCAATAAAATTTCATTTACAAAAACAGGTGGTGGGCCAAATTTGGTCCATGGGCCATAGGTTGCCAACCACTGAACTAGAGTAAGAACATTCTTTTCTTTAACAATTGTTTGTAGAATATTTCATCTGTTCCTTTTCCTTTTGCTCTTCTGGGTGCTAAGATATATGTACCAAAACCCCTTCCCCAGTGGAATTTACATTCTCGTGGTGAAGAAGGGACATCAAGCAAAATAAGTAAAACAGCATGTTGGTGATAAATTCTGAAAACAAAAAAACTTAAAGCAGAAAAGCAACCATGATCAGTCAAGGTAGTGTTTGAAATGTTAGATGAGGTCATCAGGGAAGGTCTCCTTTAGAAAGTGACTTTGGAAAAGGGCCAGGAGGAAGTGGGAAAGTTAGTTATGGAGAAATTTAGAAGCGGACTATTCTAGCAAAGTGAAAAGCCATTGAAAAGTGGAGTAGGGGTATGTCTGGCAAGTCAAGGGACAGTGAGAAGGCCATCTTGGCTGCAACGCCATAGGCAGTGAGGACATGGAAAGAGGTTAGGCCACACAGGTGACTGATGCTGGATCAGGTAGGGACAGTAGACCAGAGTCATCCTGCTGACTTTGTGAGTGAGCTGGGAAGCTTCTAGAGAATTAGAGGCAGAGGAATGACTTGACCTGAGCTATACTCTAATAGGACTACTCTGGTCATTATGTTAAAAATAGACCAGGGGTAGGAGTACAAGGGCAAAGATAAGAGAGAAGTTAAAAGGCCATGTTAGTGATCCAGGTGAGACATCATAGAAGGCTGCATTAAGGTGGCAGCAGCAGCAGCAGCATCAAGGAAAGAAGTGATACAAATGAGATAGCTAACACCTAAGTGAGGAATATTCACAGGAAGGAAAAAGTGACATCCTAGCTGAGACTTGACAGGTAGGGAAGAGTTAGTTATTCAAGGTTGTGCCTGGGGAATCAGGTCCACAGCAACGGAATAGTGCTCCAGGTAAGAAGTGAGAAAAACTTTGGCGTTCAGGGCTGGTGCTCAGAAAAACCCCTGACACCCAGATCAACTACAGTAGACCTCCTTACGTTGACCTAATTTTCATAGACTGGACATGCACCACGGAGGCCTAGTTCCTTATGTTGACTACGTCCATATGGTAACCAGTTTGTTATAGTCCTTCAGGTGGTCACTTTACAGAAGTGCCACTGTGTACGCTCCACCCACTGCCCACCTTCCGTCTCTGACATCAACAGCAGGAAGGTCTGGGTTAGGGGAAGGCAGGCCCAAAAACAAAATTTGACTTTTCTTAAGTCACTAAAGTCACATAAAAACAAGGTTCTTAGAGAAAAAAGAAAGAAAGAAAACATTTTTAAGTGTGTGTCTGTCTTTCAGACTCCTAGGCTTCAATTCTAGGAAGGAATCCCTAAGTGAAATCATCTGAGGCAGACTGGCATCTGGCCAGGTCCCAGGGCTAGCACCCCAACTCCTAGGACAATGCCCAAGTGTCTCAGACAAAAGTGGTTGGAAAAAGGGTCTCTCCTAAAAATGTTCTAAGAGGAAATATTTTTAATCCAAATAGATCAAATGGCTTGCTCACAATTCTGTCTATTTGGCTAAAAAATAACCATGTAAAAGAGAATAAAAGCCTCTCCCCACTCACCTGAGGAGGAAGGGTCACAAAGTCAGGTGAACAGAACACCTGGGAACTTCTTTTACGCTATAACGTGATGCCTATTGGAAGTCCGGAGAAATTGCCTTGGTAGAAAATAACCAGGAGACATTTCCATCTGTAGGTAAACTTTCTGCACCTATCTACAGAATATTCTCTTATTTCTTTCTTTCTATTCTCCTTGCCAGGTATCATGAGACTTCTCTCTTTAGAGTTGGTACTGCTTGTGGATTTGAAGCGGAGGGATCAAGAAGTTTTCTTGTTGTTTAGGTTTAAAGTTTCTCGTCCATTTCTTTTCTCCCTGCCCTCTTCTACCCTTTATACTGATCCCTTCCCCTCCCCTTGTGTGTTGTCTTTGGCTTCAGGGAACTTTGAATCTCAACTTCAAAAGAAACCTATAACGAAGCCTGGCTGATGTTTAACAGACCCGCCACTGCAAGAGACCCAGTCCAACTATTCCTTTGACTCAACAGCCAGAGTGTGGGTGAGCAAAGCACAGCTAATCCCAATCATCCAAGTCTGTGCAGCACCAACTTCACCACCTGTTCCCTTTGATGCCATGTGCATGTGACGTCCCGTCCCAAGATACACTACTCTGTGTGGTGCCTTCCACAGCACCTTCTAGCTACCCTCTTGAGAACCTCTTTAGAGGGAAGTGTGCCATGTGCCAGCATTGCTTTGCAGAGCAGCGCTCAGCCATTGAATTCCCCAGCAGCACAACTCAGGGAATGAGACAGAGAAGAGACAGGTGCCAGCACATAAAGATATTAGCCCACTACAGGCTTCACAAACTAAATGTACAGCACCCTACTGTCTGTTTCACAGCATTGTCAGACACTGGGTGAGGGATGGCTTGCTTAAACAGTGTTTAGCCCCTTGTTTTTATTTGGAAACTTTTTTTTCTGGTCCAACAATATGATGATATCTGAGACAGAGAAACCAAAGAAAAGAGACAAGCACACAGTTCCAGATTTGGTTGGTACTTAGTTCAATTCTGTTGTGAAAGGAGAGAAGGCAAGGCATGACATGTAGGTGCTGCAGCAAAGAGTCCTACCTCTGAGATGTAATTTTAGGGAAAATAAGAACAGAAACAATTAATGATCAAAAAGAAGCTGCAGTCTGTAAAGATTAGGGAAGCCAAGTCTCCCCAGGCGCAGAGAGTCTCTTGGCTCAGCTCCCTCATATGACATAGGGAAAGGTCAATGATACTTAGGATTTTATTGAAGTTAACCCTCAACTCCTTTCTTTCCCTCAAGTCTTGCCTTCCTTGGAGCAGCTTCCTAGGTGGTAATAGACGTCTGGCTCATGTAGCCATGCTTATTTCCAAGTTCCTTTATCTTGATAATCCTGTTCAACTGGCTGGGTAACATATCAGTAACTCATATCTCTTCTTTACCAGTCTCAAGCCTGATAAATACTCTCCCTTTGATAGGCCCATCTGGGTTACAGATGTTTAATCCTGGAGTCCTCAGGCTCTCTCCTCTCCTCAGAGGCCTTGAGAAAGGAACTTCTTTGGGTTAAATTGCTGGATGTAGGGGCTAAGGGGGTCAGAAACACCTTAGGTCATTTTGAGCTATAAATGAGTAACTTGGACTGGGTAATTTACAAAGAACAGAGACATATTTCTTACAGTTCCAGAGGCTAGGAAGTCCAAGGTCAAGGGACACACACCTTGTGAGGGCCCTCTTGCTCTGCACCATCCCACCATAGGAGGCAAAAGGGCAAGAGGGCGTGTGCATACCAGGTTGGAGGGATGGATTCATTCTTTCATCAGAAACTCACTCCTGTGATAAAGGCATTAATCCATTCATAAGGGCAAATCTCTAATGACCTAATCACCTCTTAAAGGTAAATGTTAATCCCGCCTCTCAACAATGCATTAGGAATTCAGTTTCAAACACATGAACTTTGGGGGACATACTCAAACCAGAGCAGGAAGACTGAGTAAGATTTTGGAAGTGGGGAGAATTGTTCAAACTTCAGTCATTGGACTTGTAGGTTTGTAATCTATTTGTAAGTCTGCTACCTACTGTTTACTACCACATACTGAACTGTGAGCTACTGAGTAAAAGTTTTTTGTGTCTGGAACACTGTTAAATAAATGCCTGGTAAAGCATTTGTCAAATCTGCATCCCTTCAGGATCACAGTATAACAGAAGTGTGAGCTTGAGCACTGTGATTTACTTATAAAAATAAGGATGCCGTATATGGGTCCTTCAGTTAGAGGTAGTCACTAACTGCCCCAAGTTATAGGACCTCAAGAAACCCAGATACCTGCATCTTTATGAATCCAAAATCCTTTCAAACAAGCCACAGCACAGAAAAGCAGTCTATATACCACGTACCCCATGTTCTTCTTTCAGTGCCTCAGCCTAAATGTAAACCCTGAGAATTTAGATAAAATTACTGAATCCCTCCTCTAAAGTGATAGCACTTATCCTTTTTATTTTTTTTACATTTCCCCCTCTTGCTTAACTCATGTCTGGCACATCATAGGAAACTGATAAATGATTTTGAAATATTGTTCTTGTCGATGAAAGTTATAAAAAGTTTAATTTTTTAATAATAAAAATTCAACACAAAGAATATCAGGCACAGGATAGGTAAAGGGGAAAAACTTAAATGTGAAACAAAAAGAAGGGAGTTGGAAAGAGAAAACCTCTCCCCTCTACTATGTTTCTGACTTCAGATTTATTCTTCTCAAATGGGAAAATCATAGATAATTATCTTTTATAGATCATCATAATTAGAAATTTGAATGTGTGGTGTCTACTATAAATAAGCACTAGACATTTGATAAAATTAACCAGCATAAAAGACAGACAGAAATTTTTTAAAAACGAAAAGGATAATGACAATACAGTGAAAAATATATTCCATGTGAATCTTATTTTATCCTCAGAAAAGTTTGCATCTGTAACATAAAAATAGAACATTAATTTAAAAGAATAAAAAGGTTTGAAGAGTATCTCTAAAATAAAAACATAAATGAAAGAATTAAAAGAATCAAAGAAATCTCAAAGAAAAGAAAAAGAAAAAGAGAGAGAAGAAAATAATAAAGAAAATATATGTGGGAAAAGAGACAAATAATAAATTCAGTAGATTCAGCCTCAGGAGTCTCAGGGAGAAAAAAGGGAACAGAGAAAATTGAATGAAGAAATATTATAGTAATAATTTAAGAAATTTTTTCTAGAGCCAAAGAGCATAAGTATCCAAATTGAAAGGATCCACTGAGTGTTCAACAAAAGAATAATAAAAGGCTATCCTTTAAAATATTTCTATTAAAAATGCCTAAAGTAACAAAGTTAAGGATAAGATTCTAAAAGATTTCAAAAGGAATAAATAAATATATGTGCGTGTCTCTATGTACATACATATATATTATTTGATATTATATATTTATATAATACACATATATATTTATTGGTGGATGAGTGTATATATATATATAAACATACATATATATGTACATACACGTATATATATACACATACATACACCAATAAATATATATGTACATCCACCAATAAAAAGTCACACAATTGGCCAGGTGTGGTGACTCACACCTGTAATCCTAATACTCTCAGAGACTGAGGCAGCAAGATTGCTTGAACTCAGGAGCTGGAGACCATCTTGAGCAAGAGAGAGCTCCTATCTCAATTAAAAATAGACAAAAGTAGCTGGCATTGTGGCGGGCACCTGTAGTCCCAGCTACTCAGGCGGCTGAGGCAGAATTGCTTGAATCCAGGAGTCTGAGGTTGCTATGAACTGGGCAAAGGAATGAAACTGTCTCAAACACATACACACACACACACACAAAATTGTTAGAATAGAAGGTAGAGGCAATTTATTCAAAGGTTTGAATTTCTTTAAAGGTTTAAGAGAAAATGTTTTTCCAACTCAAAATTCCTATACCAACACAAGCTATCATGTTTTGGAAAAGGCAGAATAAAAACATTCTGAGAAGTGCCACTACAGAAAAGATGACCAAAAACATCTTTTCTCAGAACATTACTTAAGATATTTTCTAGTAAAATAAGGCAATAAATTAAGAGATATTCATGTAATTCAGGACACAGTGGCTCTAACCCAAAAAAGCAGTGAAAAGAAGTCCCAGAATGACAGCCATGCAGCAGAAGAAGCCTAATTGGTCAAGATTGGAAGAGATGAATAGAATCAACTACAAGGGAGAGCTCTAGAGGAGTATAAAAGACTATTTTATTTTATTTTATTTTATTTTATTTTATTTTATTTTATTTACAGATATGGTCCTGCTTTCTTACTCAAGCTAGTCTTAAACTCCAGGCCTCAAGTTATCCTCCCACTTTGCCCTCCTAAAATGCTGGGATTATAGGCATGAATCATCATCCCCAGACTGTTTTTAAAATATATTCTATAAATTACCTGGTATGATAAGGCCTTTGAAAACAATTGAGTATAACAAGAAAAAATAAAAGAAGATAGGAAGGAGCAAATGAAGGAACAAACAAAAAACCTAAGGATAAACTAAAAGGGTGGTATAGGGAATGGGAAGAGTAATGTCAGAAAGGAAAGACAATAGAATACTTTGTTCTGTAACAAGTAATACTTTGCAGCTGCAATGTCATAAGTACTGCAACTGATTCAAACAAAAATAGTAAAGGGACTATACTGAAAGGATAAAAGGGGGAAAGAATGTAAGAGAGTTTTATCTCTATGTTAAGAGCAAGTCAATGGATAATGTTTAAAATTGATGTATCAAGTGATATAAATAGAATATTTGGAGATATTTAGGTAAATAAAAGAAAAGGGGTAAAAAAATCAAATATGGTTACCTGTGGGGAGCAAGACTAGAGAACAAAGAAGGATAGAGAAGGGTTAGTAGTGAGAGGACTATTATTCTTTCTTATATCTTTTGGTACAATTTGATTTTTTAAACCATAAGCACCTATTACTTTGATTTAAATATTTTTAACTATCAAAAAGTTTAAATATTTCCTTTGTATCCTACTAAGTGGGTTTTTTTTAATGGAGGGGTAAGAGAATTCCTTATGAATAAAGGTTCAAAATGCTTCTGGGTCTACACATAGAAGGGAATGAGTGCTCATGGCAACTCTGCAGGCAGTGAGGGCAGTAAGTTATGATCACTCAAATAAGGGCAGTGCAGTAGGGATTTAGAGAGATAAAGGGCCACTCTGAGAAGAATGATGCCTGGGAAGTTTCAAGGACAGCTCTCTCAAATCAGAGCAGTGGGTTGTTTTGATGAACAAGGAGAAAAAATAAGAATAGGCAAGTCTTCCTCATCTCTCCTAGGCATCCTAAGAGTGACTACCCAGTGCTATAAGAGAGGTTTAGCTTCTGCTTAAGTTATCAAAATCTAAAAAATAAGCCCAAACAAAACTTTCTTATGGAAATAGTTCTGATAATATGATCAGTTTCCTGTGCATTATTATGTAAACAAGGGCTCCCTGTCAATTGTAGTAATAATAATAATAATAACTAATGTTAGTTTAGAACTACTTGTGTATACTGAAAACTTTCAAGTTACTGCTTTCCTGTATTTTCATTTGATTCACAAAACAACCCTAAAATATTGCTAACACAAAGTACCTTCATTATAGAGACAATACATCTTAGTTTCAGAAAGTGATTTGCATAACTTGCATACATAGTTAAGTAGCAAGGACTCTAGAATTTAACTGTGTCCCTTTAGTCCAAATTTCACAGTCATCCTTGATATCACATGCTTGAATGGCAGACTAGACTATTAGTATTAACTGATATCAAGTTGACTGTCCACACACGGGGATACCATGTACAAAATACTTCCAACAGAAAGGCAGCCATCTGGATATCAGGTGGGAGTTGAGATCCAGTCCTTTGCATTCTAGCTCAGAAAAGTCTTTTCATAATTTGAACAAAGGCACCAGTTATGTATTGCGGAATAGTTTGTCCACATATGTAGATTAACAAATTCACTCCCTGTCTCTCTTCTTTACCACCTCCTTCTAATACCCTCAACTCCTGCTTCAACCATTAAAAGAGAATCTTCTCATTGGATTCTATCTCAGAACAGGAAACATATCAGATCCACTTAGTCGTCAAAACAAGCATGAGATAAACAACTATGTGTCAGCTATTGTTCTAGATACTGTGAATATAGTGATTGACAGAATAGACGAGGCTCCTGATTTGATAGAGTTGATATTGTAGCAGAGAAAGGCAAACAAACACATAAATATGCAAGAACAAAACATCAGCAGTGCTGCATGTTATACAGGGAATTACAATTAATTGCTATGTGTTGTTTTACTTCATGAGTTTAAAATAAATAAATAAAATAAAATTAGTTTCTGTAGCAGTCACCAAGTAGCTGCTTTAAAGTCATACCAAGAGGTCACAATCAAATAGATGTTTGAATGAGAGAGAACTCACCAAGGGAAGATAAAGGAAAAGAGGATTTCAAGAAGACAGAATAGCCAACATAAAGCCTGGAACAAGCTTTATCTATTCAATGGAACAAAATCAAGTTAGTGAGGCTAGGTATGCTGTGTAGGTGGAGAAGGTGTTTGGGAAGAGGACGCTGGAGAGAGAGGCAGGGGCCTGATTGCCACAGAACGTGTGATCCAGACAGGGAGTTTAGACCTTATTCTAAATTTATTCCTCAGGGCACTGAGGAAAAAAATCTTAAGAAAGAGAATAATAGGATGTGACTTACCTTTTTTAAAAGATCCTTCTACATACTGCGTAGAGAATGGAATTTAAGGGGCAACAGTACAAAACCTCAGTCTCCTAAAGGAGACTTGTGGCTGGAGGTGGCATGGCCCATCCTCATGAAACTTTTGAACTGCTCAGACTCTACCAAAGACTAAGAAGACATGAGACCTCCTAGTGGATTTTCATTTAGTAATTTAAGGCCCTTAGACCACAGGGAGAATAGTCAAGTGTGACTGGTATTGATTGGTTTCTATTTCTGGATCCCTGTTTGTTGTCCATGAAGATTCCTGGGCTCCCCTGTAGGGTAAGTTGTTCAGCTTTTCCTTTCCTCCAATAGCCATCCACATGTCTTCAGGCACATTTCACACCATGTATCCAGTTGTCTACTCCACAGACACTGAGTCTGGGATGCCCCTCCCCTAATTACCTAAGGTAGCTCTAGTTTTCACAAAAGCTAGATAATGTCTCATGGGGTGGATGAATGTTTTACCTTGAGACTGTGTGAATCTTTTTTGTGTCTCCAAAAGCCAAAAGGATAAAATGATGTTAGAAATGCACCCCACAAGCAGAACACCTCCGCCCTCAGTCCCTTACCTCTTGGGTGAGTCAGGGTCGAAGCAGGTCTTGCGCACGTCAGCTACCTCCGGGTCGCAGCAGTCCCCGTCATCGAAGTCGTTCAGCATGTTGTTGCATTGCACGTGGCAGAGCCCATCCCCTCGGTTCCAGGAGTAGCAGCGGCCCTGCAGGCGGCAGTCGCCCCCATCATAGCCCGTGAGCTGGTGCTCACACTCGGGATCACAGTGGTCATTGCCGATCTTACTGGGCTCACAGTTCACAAGCACGACCCGGTGGCGCAGGGTGGAGTTGTGGACCTGCTGGACGTTCAGCTGCCAGCTGAAGTTGTAGCGGCTGAACGCCTCATTGAGTGCCTCGTGCTGCCGATGAATCTGCGCCTCACTCACGATGGGGTTTAGGCCGTCGTCATCGCAGATGTTCACCACCTGGTAGCGTATCACTTTCTCTCCCCGCAGGGGCCAGTGTCCGTTGTACTGGGAGATCAGTTCCACATTATCACAGGCCGTTTGCCCACAGGGTGGGGGCTTCAAAGGTGACAGAATCTCAGGCTCTGGCCCAGAGCCCTGGAGAACCTCAAGCCGTGGGTACTTTTCATCTCTGAAAGGAACCCACTGTTCTTTTATAGGCTCAAAAGTGGCTGTCAGGATCAAGGTGGACACCTCCTCCACCTCACTCGGATGCTGAGGACTGTGCTGGAGGTGGCTTTGTGGGAGGGCAACTGACCAGAGAGTCAGCATGCCCACGTGTCCCCGAAAATAGTGCCCCTGCTCAGAGCTGTCCCCACCCAGGAGCAAAGAGCGGCAAGACGTCATGAAGGGGCTGTTCAGGGGACCTGACTGGTCTGAACTACTAGCCACCTGAGTGCCATCCACATACAAGATCATGCGCTGTCCATCATAAGTGGCTGCCACATGTGTCCACATGCCCGGTTGGTAGCGCCTGTGGCCAGTCACCATGGTGGTTTTCTTCATACGGTCGGTACGGAGGGAGAAGAAGAAGCGAGCGTCTTGCCTTCCCTTGTCGGTCCCTGAGCGGATCCCCAGCGCCCAGCCCTTGTCACTGACAGTGTGGGAGCAGTTGTCAAACACACCTGGGAAAGACGGAAGAATCAAGGGAAAAAATACCGGATACAAAGGGGATGGAGAAAGGGAGAGAAAAACCCATGTAAATATTACAGCAAGAATGCAGGATTTTGTTGGGGAAAAAATAAGTGTCCTCACCTGGATGTCTATGTATACCCCCATATCAGGCCATTCTGATACCTTCTACCCCCAAATGGAATCTGATTTAAGATTCCACCCAATTTAATTCATTCTGGTATTTTTACATACCCAAAATGGAAGCTGGAAAGAAGTTATCCTCTGCAAATGACAGTCACTCTAGCACTGAGCATTCCTCATGCTGAGTGGCTCTGAGGCCATGCCATTCCCCATGGATTCTAGATTTTTTCATTTCCTCAGAAACCACGAGGGCAGTCAAAATTTCTTCAAATGACAGTAATCTCTTGCCCTCTCAAAGGCTGTTTTCCTCTATTCCATATTAAAATAATTATTCTCATAAAGAAAACAAGGAATTGGTGAGCCAGGAAGTCCTGCAGAGAAGTTGTCATATCTCACACATCATTCCTAGCCCACTATTCCCTCTAGTACTTCTCCATGGGCAAGGTCACTCATCTACAGAGGACAGCTATTTCCCAGGGTAGATAAAATGGCATTACCTGTGATTCTAGCTTGAAAAACTAGCAAATCAGTTGTGAGAGTGACTATTCTATACCCAACGCCCACCTCAGTACTGAAGCAGAACTTTTTCAGATAAATGAAGGTCCGCCATGCACTACATCATGATCTTTCTCAAAGCAGGCCCAGGACGATTAAACCCAATGGAATAAACAGAGGAGGTAACACCTGTGAATAGCTAGATCATCAATAAATTGGCAGAAGAATGGAGCAAGAGGGTCAGTCGTGGCACTGCCACAGATGAAAGGGAAGCCTGAGGCAATCTGGAAGCCTTGACCATTTTCAGCAACCCACTTCGGGTTACCTACCATCTCCATCAGAGTATCGCTTCAAATATACAGAGTCTCAGGAGCAGCTCTTACTTGTAACTCACATGAAGGCAGGGCATTCACATCAGAAATGCTTAGTATCACTTGCACTGATGAATAAATGGTGGAGAAATTTGCTACTTTTTAGTTAAGGTGCTTGGGTTAAAATCAAGAGTGGTTCTCCCCAGCCTATTAAATAAGATAATTTTTATGTCCTGACCTCCTATATAATCCATATAATAATAGTTCTCTATAGTCTGATTTATAAGTCATGAGACCTCCCATTCTGAGGGTAGGCAAGTGTTTCAAAAGAAGACATGTTTTCATAAATATAATAATTGAATATCTTCTCTGTTGTCTCCAGAAAAAATTCATAGCTTGTAATTTAAAAAAAATAGTTTTTAGCCCAAACAGCTTCTCCCCAACCCAGTAATTCTAATAATTATACTTTGAATTACTAGTAAAGACTAGCTACACATAATGGGAATGTTCAAGTTTTGTTTTATGGGTTCTTTTCGTTTGTTTTTATGCTGAGATCCATTTGCTAAAGGAGCTTAAGAAATAACTGCCTTACAAACTCCTGTATTGTTCTTAAATTTTCAAAAGAGCAGACAAACTAGTAAGATCAATATAAAATTCCCTGATTCATATTTTCTCCTTTGGTCACTTATTTTAATAAGCACTAATGAGCCTTAATTATGTCTGACTAACCTATAAACAAATATGCTACAATATTTAATATCCACTAAAGACCATGGAGTTAGACCATCTGACAGCTATCTGCTAGTTTTTAAGAGCGGAAGGCTATTTTATATTTGTGTATGAGTCAAAGTATAAATTATTAGGCTTGACATATAAACTACCAGATAATTAACCCGATTGCTTGCCAGGCTTCTAGTTGCAATTTTGGACACTTTAATTTATTGTCCTTAGAATTTCCAGTCTATTCATTGATTAATGTATTGTTTCCACTTACATAAGAAGCTTTAAGTTACTGATAGCATGTCTAAAATGATATTTCTAACTTCTTCACACACTACATAAAAGGTAGAATTTTCTTATCACACTTGTCTAGTTCTGACTAATATAAATTTTAGTAATTATATAAAAAAGGACTCATTGGCTAAGAAGACTAAAATACTCTATTTTACTTGGGAGACCTAACAAGGATATAGAAGTATTATTTTTGGAATGATTACCAAAATAGTGATTCTTTGTCTCTAATTTATTAAGATGTCTATGCACTGTATGAAAAACCTCACTAGATGCTTAGATAACTGCTTTTCACTTACAGATACCATTTGAATCTCCCTAGCTTTCTCAGAAAGTCTGGCTGATAATCAAGGTAGTCCTAATTTCAGGGGCAGTTGGGAATTACCCTTGTTCATGCTTCATCTTTAGAAAGACAAATAGTTGCTGAACCAGCATCCTGCACTCTTTCCAGTTTAAAACACCTTTAGCAAACAGAATTCTCTACTGCAATGTCATCAGCCCTAGTTGTTTAGAATCATATGTGGAATTTTCACAAATACAGATTTTTGTGAAAACATGTTCAGAGCTACTGATACGTCATGTTTACGAAAGAAAGAAATCAAGTTTCTCAAGATAGCAAAGTAAAGAGAGAAGTTGAGAGTCTTAGGATTTTCTAACCAGTGAAGAAAATTAGAAAGATTGTTATCAATGGTAAATTGAATCAGACATGAAAGTGTAAAGCTCATCTGAAATTCTTTTAAATCATTTGTTTAAAAATCATATCAGATCAGGCACTGTAGGTTTGTCCGAAGTCTCTGTGCCACCCTGTATTACATACTTATTCATTAATGCAGCAAACTAATGAAATGAGAGTTACTTAAAGACACTAGGGCTTGTTATGAATAAGTGTAGAGACTGAACTGGCTCACCCATGCACTTGTGTAGTTGATATTTATGAAGCAATACTACTCCCAATCTCAGCACATGGTGCTAGAGAATCTATAATGATCAAATGGTTATTTGATATTACAGAAAACTCAGTATACTACAGAAGATCAACCTGAAATAAATAACTACACTGAAATATGCTGACCATTGAAAACATAAATAGCTGTGGGAATAGCAAATGGACCTCTTTCTTAAAACATGGACATTATATAGCATATAAAATCACTAAATGTTAACTCCCCAATGCTAACCTATCTTGATAATAATTTGATTCCTAAAAGGCATCCACCATTCCACTCTGAGCATGAAATTGAGACTACCTTGATTATAAGTCAGTCTGTCTGAACGCTAGGGAGATTCAAACCCAAAGAATTCCAAAAGATAAATTCGGACATTTCCAAGCCAAAGGGCCTGCTGGTTCACCTAAAATTATGCATTGTAAGATTTCTTAGAATTTTCATTTACTTAAAATACCCACTTCAGCTGAATCTTCTCAACTTAGTTTTTTTGTGACTATCTTTTTTTTCACTTCTTAGCATGTAATATTATCTCTCACTTATATAGTACTTCAGATTTCCAAATCCATCTAGCATATACTATTATTTAAGTAGTAACATTATCCCATGAGACAGCCTGCATTATCATCACTAGCCTCATTTTGTAGATGAAGATACTGAGGATCTGAGATATCTAGTGTCAGGCTGAGTGCAGAGAGTGCATTGGAAACAAGTCATTATTATTTTGACCCTAGAATATTTTCCTACACACATATGCTAGGGAAGACCATAGTGCTTAGTGGTTGTAATCATGAGTGAGCCAGAAATTTCAGTCCCTAGTCTACAATGTACAAGCTATATGACCTTAGGAAAGTTGTATCACCTTGTTGAGCTCCAGATTCCTTATTTGCAAATGTACCTATTAAATAAAGTCTGTGTAATTCTTCAGCATCTTTTAGCCACATGCTAAGATCACAGAACTACCACATGAGGTTGTTGTGAGAAATGAATAAAAAAGTTACATGTGCCTAACTCATATGAAGTGATTAATAAACATTAGCTATGATGATAAGATGTTTCATACTGAAGGATCAAAGAGAAGAACAAATTAGAAATAAAACCAGTGGTATGCTGGTAAATGCTTAACAGTCAGTCCTCTGAAGAAAAAAATTCAATTCCTCGTTTGTAGCATTTGTCAATTTCTCTAGTGTAAATAAATCCCACAATGCTTAATTTCAGGTTACTAAGATGATGTCACAGAACACGGGTTTGGGAAGAGATGTATACAATCGGCTCTGGTGAATCAGTCAGAGCCAGTTCTAGCCCTGTAAACACTAAAAAGGAAATCAGATGCAAACTGCAGTGTCTCCTTTTCCCTCTGAATATTGAAATAGATGTGGCTGCTCTGTTGATAATCTCATTTTTTAATAATTTAAAATATATAAATATTGACTCCAATCTGAGTTTTCAGCCTTATGATGTCTATCTGATGACCCAGCAGCCAACTGTACTATGAAATAAAATCTACTCCTCCAAGATCTGCTATTCTGCATTTTTTAACTACAAATTGGGATCACAGAGCAGCCTTCAAAGCTCCCCACATCCACAGGAGGGAATCTTAGCCTCTCTGTTTTGACCCTATTAAGCAAAAGAAAGATAGAGTTGTTTCAAAAAATTACAGAATTCCCACATTTACGAAACTTATCTTTCTTCTCTGTCTAGCAGAGCAAAGGCTGACAAAACCAATGTAGTCTCTAAGCCAACACAATATATGTGGTGAAACTCTGAGCTTGTGCAACATTGAGATTTTATAACTTTGGATGTACATGTGATAGAAGCAAACACGTTATAACTGTTGTTTATTCATCAAAGCCACATTCTTGGACAGAACAGAGGGGCAAGAACATTAATATGATTTATGAAATCACTCAACACCAAAGTGAACTATGATAGCCCATGGGCTAGAAAAAGCAGATCAAATGATGTAATTCAAAAGATGGTAGTGATGTGGAAGCCAAACATTTGGACCACATCATTTAAAAATTTTAAGAATCACCCTTCAGCTCTACAACTGGCTTCTGTTATAGATCAATATTTACTGAATTTAAAATTGTTCAAGCACCTTACCTTGTTTTAATCTGAGTTTTTAGAGAAAGAAAAGTAAATTCAGGAAGAATATTTTGATCTTTATATTTCTGCTCTCAACTCCAAAATTAAATTTACAGACCACAAGTATCTTAATAAAGCATTTAGAATTAACAGGGTCAATTATCCTCAAAGAGAAAGGCCTTTTCTCATATTGGAATATATGAGTGATTATGAAAAATTCTAGTAAAGTTGTGAACATAATACAGTTATAAATTACTGGTTAATGGGGGGAAAAACTTAAATATGGCACCTGTAGAGGAGTAATCCTACTTGTTTCCATTACTTGAGTTTTTTCCTTGCTCACAGAAGATCTGCCACTTATATCAAACAAAACTAAAGAGACTTCAACACCCTTTTATTTAATGTCTACTGTGGGCAGGCCCACCTCCATCAGACCTGTCCTTTCCCATGTCCTCATGGATAGCAAGGGAATGAGTGCTGGGGAAATCACAAAACTTATACCAAATTTAGTGCATAAAACCAGATGCCTCTAAGGGCATACACTGCTTCTTGGGCCTTGCGACACCATGGAAAGAATGTAGTACCTGCCCTGCTTCCTGGAATCGTTTTATTGAGTACGCAACACAGTATACATGCAAGAATGTGCTGGGAGAATGAGGACTGATAACCCCATTCTTGGCAAAGGAAAGCACCCGCAGAAAAAGAGAAAAACTAAAAACTAAGCTGAGTGAGTTGGAACAAAGAAAAGTCAGCTAGTTTACGTTTAAGCTAGCCATTGCTACCAAGTTTCTTGCCTTTTCTGAAATTCTAGCCTGTTGGGGATACAGCTTACAAACACTCTGCTGGGTCTGTGAGCACTTTGTAGAGAATAAAGGTCATAGAAGAGGTTATGACAAGTCCTAGAAAACATGTCTTCTGGGGCGCTTCCTGCCCATTAAACAGGCAAAAGCAGATACCCATGGTAAAGATTTGCATTTACCTACTCCTGTGGCAGGAGTAGCTCAAGTTCTGAGATATGGGCAGAAGAGCTTATATACCTCATAGCAGAGGAAAATCCTCTGTGGTGGTGATGGGAGGAAAATGCCTCCCTCCCACTGATCCCTCAGAGGAGATTAATGCTGGTGGCATTTTACTCTACAGAGAACCAGCGGAGCTTAACACCTCCCTAAAAATCTGTGCATGTGACCTCAAGCAGGAGGCTCTCCCAATACAAGGCTCAGATTTCAGATTACTGAAGGCCACATTTAAGGTTAATTATAATAACAATAGAAGCTGATATCATTCTGAGAAATTGCTGATGCCTTTGTTCCCTCCCTCATCTTACCCTCTGGGCAATAGAATTCAATAAAATCAGAGTGGAGCAAACACTCTGGGCCATTGCCAGAATCCTCTGATGGGCAATGGACCCCTGAGCTCCCACTTTTAATTCTACTCTATGTCTCTTTACCATCTCTTTCTTTGCCATCGCTTCTACCTCTATATTTCTTCAGTCAATCGCTGCCAGTTTCCACAGGTCTCAGAAGACACTGCTCTTGGGGGAGACACTGACAAGAATGTACAGCAGTCATTAGTCAGCAGTCAAGGTTAAGAAGGAGAGAGGGGAAGATTACTGACCCCAGGAACAGTAAGTGAAGGGTAAGCAAGGACAAGGGTTAATGGAACATCTGAAGTGGTCAGATAATGATGCAACCAGAAGAAAGAGGGGGGGAGAAAAAGTCTCATCTCCTTAGATAGATATACATCTCAGCTTCTCTAGTCTGAGTTACTAGTTGATGACTTCATCTCAACTGCTCTGCTGATTTCCCCATCCAGGGATAGTCACGTAGACATTCCCTTGACTAGGCTCTCTACCCTGAGTTGAAAGGTCGATGAGGAATTCAGCCTGTCTACCTCCCATAGCTTAAGGCCTATCCCCAATGGATACACACCTGGAATGGCCAGATGACCATGACCTGAACCAGGGGCCTAAGAAACAACCTGTGAGCTTGCCCCTGGAGAACATGTCCCCAGCTTGGCCAAGAAGCTACACATTTGTACCTTGGATCAGAGAAAGAATTCAGAAATCCCAGCCTAGGCAGACATGTTCTTAAGCTGGCCAAGTAATAGTCCCATTCCCCCAATCCTAGTGAGCTACCACCTAAGTCACCTAAACTATCTTATGCATGTATGTACCTCTAGCCTGAGAAATAGCCAGACAAGCCCACTCCTGGCAAAGTTGCACCACCACTATCACAAACTCTTCTAGCCTAAGCTACAGAGACACTTAGAAAAATCACTAGCATGAATTACAGCTAAGAAAAACTCCATGGAGGACCACCTGCCCCATATACCAGGGGTGACGGGTTCAAGCCCGGCCCCAGCCAAAGCTGCAAGAAACTCCATAGAAACTACACAACTATGTCTACCTAGAATAATGCAAACAATATTTTCTGAAGACACACACATTTCTGAACACACCCCACCAAACTAAAACACACAAAAAAAAGCAAAAATAAATAGTAAGAGAGGCAGTAAGGAATAAGAGATATACAAAACAACCAGTAAATAATCAATGACAGGAATTAAGTCCTCACATATCAATAATAAGTTTGAATGTAAACAAATTAAATTACACAATTAAAAGACACAGCTGCCCAAATGAATAGAAAATTAAGACCCAACTACATGCTTCCTATAAGAAACTCACCTTATTTGTAAAGACACACATTAAAAGTGAAGGAATGAAAAATGATATTCCACACAAAATAAAATGAAAATCAAACAGAAGTAGCTATACTTTTATCAGTCAAAAACTGTAAGAAAGAGACAAAGAAAGATACTATTTATTACTAAAAGGATCAATTCAGCAAGAGGATATAATAATTATAAATATATATGCACCCAACACTGGACTGCCAAAATATATAAAGCAAATATTATTAGATCTAAAGGGAGAGATAGAGGGAGATAATAGTTGGGGAGTTCAACATTCCATTCTCAGCATCAGATGTATCATCTAGACAAAATACACAGCAGTTTTAAATTTTAAACCATACACTAAAAGGACCTAGTAGACAAGTATGGAACATTTTCTCCAAGCTGTAGAATACACATTCTTTTCATCAGCTCATAGAACAGTCCTAGGATTATGATATGTTAGAACACAAAATAAGTCTCAAAAAAAATGTGAAAATTGAAATTATATCAAATGTCTTCTTTGACCACATGGAATAAAGCTACAAATCAAAAACAAGAGGAACACTTGAAACTGTGAAAAACAAAAATCAAGTAACATGCTGCTGAACAACCAATGAGTGAAGGAAGAAATTAAGAAGGAAATTTAGAAATTCCTTGAAAGAAGTGAAAATAGAAACATAAGGTAACATATTCTACTAAACAAAAAAGCAACATTAAGAGATAAGGTTATAGTAATAAATTCCTATACAAAACACTAGAAAGAGTTTCAGTCAACAACTTAATACCTTGAGGAATTGGAAAGTTAATAGAGGGAAATAATAATAGAGTAGAAAAAATACTTGAAACTTAAAAAAATACAAAAGATTGTGACACAAAAATGTGTTTTTTAAGAAGGTAAACAAAATTGGCAAACCATTAGCTAGATCAAACATAAAAGAGAGAAGACCCAAATAATTTTTTTAAAGTCAGAAATAAGAAAGGAGTCATCACAAATAAAACCATAGAAATATGAAGGTTCATTATAGACTATCCTGAATAACTATACTTCAATAAATTTAAAAACCTAGAGGAAATGAATAAATTCCTGAACACATACAACCTACCAGCCTAAGACTGAACCAATAATAAATAGAAAACCTAAGCATATTAATAGTGAAAACAAGATTGAATCAGTAATAAGAAGGCTTCCAACAAAGGAAAATCCAAAACAAGATTGCTTCACTGTGAATTATATTAAACTGTTAAAGAAGAACTAATACCAATTACTCTCAAACTATTCACAAAATTGAAAGGGATGGCATTTTACCAAATTCATTCTATGAGGCTAGTATAACTCTGATACCAAAACCAGAGAAGTGTATGCAAAATCAAGAAAACTAAAAGATCATGCATTGTGGTAATTGAGATTTATTCCAGGGATGCAAGGATGATTTAACATACTCAAATCAATAAATATCACACATGATATCAACAGAATGAAGACAAAAACCATATAATCATCTCAATAGATGTTGAAACAGCATTTGATAAAATTCAACTCCTTTCATTAAATTAGATATAGAGGGAAAATACCTCAACACAACAAATGTCATGTAAAACAAATCCACAACTATCATCATATTGAATAGGAATAGTCTTCCTCTATATGCCCACTTTCACCACTCCTGTTCAACATAGTACTAGAAAGTCTAGCCAGAGCGATTAGGAATGACAAGGAAATAAAAGGCATCCATATTGGAATACATATCAAATTGTCCCTGTTTATAAACAACATAATCTTCTATTGAGAAAAATCAAAAGACTCTATCAAAATATTCTCAGGAGTGCTAAACAAATTCGGAAAGTTTCACGATACAAAATCAACATACAAAAGTCAGAAACATTTATATATGCTGACAGTGAGCAATGTAAAAAAGAAATTAAGAAAGCAATCCATTTATAATAACTATAAAAAATAGTTAGGAATAAATTTATTGAGGATAGGAAAGATCTCTACAAGGAAAACCTTAGAATACTATAGAAATTGAAAAAGACACAGAAATGGAAAGACATCTTATGCTAAGGGATTGGAAGAATTAATATTGTAAAAATGAACATACCTTCAAAAACAACCTATATATTCAATACAATCTCTATCAAGATGCCAATGATATTAGTCACAGAAATTGAAAAATATATTCTAAAATTAACATGGAACCACAAAAGATCCAGAAAACCAAAGTAATCCTGAGTAAAAATAACAAAACTAGAGGCATCACATTATTGGACTTCAAAATATACTACAAAGTTATGGTAGCCAAAACAGCATAGTCTTGTCATAAAAACAGAAACATAGACCAATGGAATAAAATAGAGGATATACAGAAATTAATCTATCTATCTGCAGTCAACTGATTCTCCACAAAGATGCCAAGAACATTCATTGAGGATGGGACAATATCATCAATAATTGGTTCTGGGAAAACTGGATATCCATATGTAGAATAATAACGTATTCTACATGTTATTAGACTATAATAGCCCCCCACTTCTCACCCTATATAAAAATCAACTCAAAATGGATTAAAAATCTAAGTGTAAGACCTAAAACTTTGAAACTACTAGAAGGAAACAAAAGGGAAATGCTTAAGTATGTTGGTCTGGAAAAAGATTCTATGAATAAGGCCTCAAAGGCACATTCAATATAAATAAAAATAAATAAACAGTATTCCATCACAATAAAAAGCTTTTGCACAGCAAAGGAAACAATAAAGAGAGCAAAAAAGACATCCTACAGGATGGATGAAAATATTTGAAAACTATTCATCTGACAATTAATTAATATCTAGACTATACAAGGAAGTCATACATCTTGATAATAAATAGATAACCCAGTTAAAAATGGCCCTGTGATCTGAACAGACATTTCTCAAAAGAAGACATACATACAAATGGCAAAAAAAAAATGTATGAAGAAATGCTGATAAACACTAACCATCAGGAAAATGCAAATCAAAACCACAATGATATGTCATCTCATCCATCAGGATGGTCCATATCAAAAAGACCAAAACTAGCAAATGCTCATCAGGATACAGAGAAAAAAGAACTCTTTTTTCTTTTCATCACACAACAATCTCAAACTCCTAGGCACAAAAAATCCTCTTGCCTCAGCCCCCTAAATAACTGGGACTATAGGCACATGCCACCATGCCTACCTAATTTTTCTATTTTCAGTAGAACCGGGGTTTTGCTCTTGCTCAGAATGATCTTAAACTCCTAAGCTCAAGGGATCCAGCCATCTCAGCCCCTCAGAGTTCTAGGATTACAGGTGTAAGCCACCACACCTGGCCTAAAAAGGAGTTCCTATATATTGTTGGTGGGAATGTACATGCATACACCCACTATGGAGAACAGTATGAAGGTTCATTTAAAAAAAAAAACTACAAATAGAACTAACACATGATTAAGCAATCTCACTTCTGGACATTTATTCAACAGAAAGGAAATCAAAGAGAAATGATCAATAGAAATGATCATAGATACTTCAACAGAAAGTATCAAAGAGATAATGGCACTCCCATGTTTATTGTGCAATAAACTCACAATAGCCAAAATATAGTATCAACCCAAGTATTCTACACAGATGAATAGATAAAGATGTTTGAGATAATGGATATGCTCATTATCCTGATTTGATCACAAGACATCGTATACATCAGAACATCACTATGTACCCCCGATATATGTATAAATATGTACAATTAAAAATTTTTAATGTCTACTGTGCTCCAGACTCTGAACATGTACTGCCCTACACATATGAAACTCTGCCACAGATATACAAGCTGAATTTTAGTGTCCTTGCTTACAGAGGGGAAAACTGAGAGTCAGAGAAGTTGAGCAAGTATTTCACAGTCTCGCATCCAAGAAGTGCCAGCGACAGATCAAAACCAAGTCTATTTGACAAAAAAGCCCAGACTCTTTTCACTACACTAAATATTTCAAATGTGAAAATAATAGGTTGTTAGTTGTAGTTTGGGGGACAAGAGGGACATGGGCTGGTGAATATGGCATTAACAAACTTGTAGGCCACTACTTGCAGACTCTCAAAACAAACAAACAAAAAACGCACAAGCTCACATCTATGCCTGCAAGTAGTTTGGAGGAGAGAACAGAGTGGCTGGCCCAGCTGTTTAGATCCCCTGTTGGCCAGTACTTTGACAGATAGGCTGTCTTGCTAAACACTTGGTAAAATTTCTGGGTGGCCTCATAGAGTTTTCTGTGACACGTTACACTTAGTAATCAATCCTAAAGGACCCTGAGGCAAAGGGGGTAAGGTGGCTATTAGGAAGATCATGCAAATGAAAAGTTGCCTCCAAATCAGTGACTTCCATGTCCACTTCCTCTTTTTTCTTGGTTCTGCCACTATGTATGAGCCCAGCAAGGTAGAAATCCATATATGAAGACAATGTAACCAAAAAGAGAAGTGAGATGATCCCTCTAGGAGATGCTCCCAGGTCTCACATTTCCCAGTGCTCACCATTCTCTACCACAAAGCTCTGCTTGAAGGAATGGAGGAGTCCCCTGACCTCAAGACCCACCAGAAGGAGCTGTTTCAACAATGCTCCAAGCACTGTAATGAGGAAGATAATTATATTGCCCATGCAGGACTCAGGAAATTCAATGAAAACATGAGAAAAATATCTTCTCAGAACTTCCAGAGAACACTTGTTTTTAGGTTCTTATTTTATAGTAGTGACAAAAGGGTAATAATACTTTCTCATACCCTTCTCTTCCTTCAGGAAGTACAAATATTCCAGGGAAGTACTTGTATTTTAGTAGCTTTATGCCAGCTTATTTCATAGCATTCAAAATAAACAGAAATACCCCCTTTTGAAGCCCAACACTGGAAAAGATGCACTGAGACTTCATTTCTCTTATACCTCCCAATTAAAATCTATCTCTCTAGTCAAAATGAAACTTTCCCAACACCAACATTCCAAGTACAGTCTCAGCCCTATAAATGACAACATATCTCTTCCTTTGAGATGCCTCCCTTCTACAGATTGTGCTCTCAAAAACTTACCTTGGCCAGGCACTGTAACAAAAAAAAAATAGCCGGGTGCTGTGGTGGGCACCTGTAGTCCCAGCTACCTGGGAGGCGGAGGCAAGAGAATCACTTAAGCTCAAAGAGCTTGAGGTTGCTGTGAGCTGTGACAGCACAGCACTCTACTGAAGGTAACATAGTGAAACTCTGTCTCAAAAAAAAAACTTACTTTAAGTTTCATCTTATCTATGAATTCTTCCTTAACTGCTATGTCATCAAAGTGATTTTCTGAGTCTTGTACTGACCTATTTTTTTATTTGACCACCCAATTTGAGAGTTCCTTGATGATAAGAGCCTTCCTTAGACATCTGTGAATTTCCCACAGGGCCAATAAAAGATAAGGTTTGGTTTCTGCATTGCACCCACTCTGCCCATGAAGTCAAATTGAGTCCTGAGTGTCTTAACCCAGAGAAAGAGCATTTTTCCACTAGTCTTAGCGGACCACAACAACCCTACAATCTCATCTGCTCTAGAGGAATGATTTACGGGGGGCCACGTATTCACCTCACTATACATCACCATGTGGCTGACTTTCTCCATGATGTTAGAAGGGCATTTTCCCACGCAACACACAATAAGCTGCTTGCTTCTAGAGCCTACACAGCTGGATGACAGTACATGTGATAAAACTTATTGAGACCTCTTCTTGGACAAAACTCCATCTGGAGGGAACATCTGTCCATGGCAGAATCTTACAGAGAAGATTATTTCATAACAAGCCAAGGTGGTAAACTGTGAAGATAAGGTCCAGGCAGAAATGCTGTCCTTGGCCCAGACACTCCCATAGAAGCTCACTTCCAAGAAATCCCCATGGCAGAGTTCTCCTGGGGCGGGGGGAGGGGGGGATAAAAGTCAGGAGAGCCCTGCTTCTCCAAGAAGTCCCATTAGCTTCCAGGAAGGTGAGGCTGTATTCAGCAAAACAGAGGAGTCATGCAGTGTCATCAACTCTGGTAACTAAAAAAACATGCCGTGTGGTCCAAGTTTGATTTTAGCAGAAAAATGAGCAAAAAAAAACAGGGCCAGGTTAGGTCATGGTAATAAATCAACCTGCTACAAGGCAAGGTCTTTTCTCACCACGTCATGCCTGTGGCCACACCACACGCGTATGTGTTGCCTTCTGTAGAACCACTTATCCAACACTCTGATCCCCCAGAGAAAGCATGAGGGGAATAGAAAGGACTAAGGAGAGGGGGGGAAAGCCATCCATCAAAGAGACCAGGCAAAGCTGGCAGAGAGCAGGACCGCGTGAGCAGAGAGAGTGCAAGAAAGTGAAAAAAGAAGCCCAGGGAAGTGTTTCTCAGCTGTTCTAAATAACTTTCCTTCAAGATGGAATGAGGCTTAGTTTTTTGCCCATAACTCCAAGCTCTGATGAATAAGAGCACAGAGTGGAAAAGTTTCACTGGGATCTTTCTGGCAAATTTTTCAACTTCTCCTTACAGTCTACTTCTCATTATTGTTATGTGCTCACATGTAAAGATAATAAAAACCAAGACAGAGGATTTCCCCGGCTTTCCATAGACTGCCCATGCATGAGTAGGGTGGGAGTTAATGAGGCAGATTTGCAGGAGAAGAGAGTTCACTTTGTAATTGCCTGAGAGACGGCAGGAAAACACAGTGTGGTGAGATAGGAGATAAGAATCCAAAGCAGCTGACAACCTCAGAAGAGGTGACTCATGCAAGACACCTATACAAAGTAGTTAGCATGGTTAAGTTTAGCCAGTAAACATTAACTACCTTAGAATTATTACTGTCAATCTTTAGGAGAGGGGGCAGTGCAGGCAGCTAACTCAAAAGCACTACCATGTCCTACACTATACCTAAAATCAGCAGTACCTGTCTGGAAGTCAGGCTGAAATTGCACACAGACCTCCAAAAACATGAGTTTGAGATCAGAACTTCTCTGATTGTGCTATGGATATGAACATCCCAGGGATCTGATTAAATGCAGATTCTGACTCAGCAGGTGCCAAGTGGCACCTGAAATTCTGCATTCCAATAGACTTCCAGGCAGAGACACTGCTGAGGAACCTCAGATCACCCTTCACCTGTTGAGTAGCAGGACTCCAAAAGAGAGCAAATCAAGATCTGTGAAGGAGAGAGACTTCCTTAGTGGCTTAAGTACAATTTACATCTTCAGGTAAGTCTATTCTATTTCCACCTTCACCTCACTTACAGCAGACACACACACACCCTCATAGACAATTCTGCCTAGTGACCACTTAGGACACTTCTCTCTACTTGTGTATCATCACCTGCACAAAAATATTAGGTGACATCAATAGAAAAGAAAAATGTATAGAGGGTCAAAGGATACTAAGGTAAATTCATAAAAAGAAGAAACAAGAATTTTAAGTCATGGTAATAAATCAACCGGCTACAAGGCAAGGTCTTTTCTCACCACGTCATGCCTGTGGCTACACCACACACGTATGTGTTGCCTTCTGTAGAACCATTTATCCAACACTCTGATCCCCCAGAGAAAGCATGAGGGGAATAAGAAGGACTAAGCAGGAGAGGGGGGGAAAAGCCATCCATCAAAGAGACCAGGCAAAGCTGGCAGAGAGCAGGACCGCGTGAGCAGAGAGAGTGCAAGAAAGTGAAAAAAGAAAATCTCAAGAAAACGAAACTTAGAACAAGATAAAACATTCTTGTCTCTTAAGTTGGCAACAAGTAAAGATAGTAATAGTCTCTATATTGGGTGACATTGTAGAGAAAAGGTCATACTCATGCTGTGCTGGTAAAAGAGAAAACTGGTAAGCCATTCTGGAGAACTATTTGGCAACCATTTGCCAAAAACACTCACACCTTTCCACTGTGTAATTTCACATCTAGGAATCACCATTGAGAAAACAGTCTAAGAGGTATGTTCTCAAAAATAAATAAAGACATTCCCGACAGCATTAATTATATTAGAAAAACAGTACAGTCCATCTAAACAATAGAATAAATCCTATGTCCTATATTTAAGATGTAGGAAAACATTCATAGCTTATTTACTAGAAAACAAATTAAGTTTTGGAACAAGACATATACTCTGACCCACAGTGATATAAAACGATAAATATGTTCTTCTTTCATACATGCAGATTTACAGGAAAATGATTTTTCAAATTTCTACAATTAAATTATCTGAGTCTGCTCATCTATAAAATGGAACTAATGATAGTATCTACTTCATTTGAAGATTAATACTTTAAAACCAGGTACAGTGGCTCACACCTATAATCCAAGCACTCTAGGAAGCCAAGGCAGGTGGATCGCCTGAGCTCAGGAGTTGGAGACTAGCTTGGGAAAGAGCAAGATCCTGTCTCTAAAAATAGCTGGGCATTGTGGCAGGTGCCTATAGTCCCAGCTACTCAGGAGGTTGAGGCAAGAGGATCACTTTAGCCCAAGAGTTTGAGGTTGCTGTGAGCTCTGATGCCACAGCACTCCACTGAGGGTGACAAAGTGAAACTATCTCAAAAAAAAAGAAATGCTTTCATACAGATAAAGCTTAACTATACTAAACATTCAAAAATGTAAGCTTATTAGTTGTGGGCATTTTTGTCTTGTTTGCTGCTGTCTCTCTAATGTCTAGAATGGAACCTAGCACATATGAGACATTTAATAAGTATTGATTGAATATGCAAATTAATTAATGAATTATACACCGTATATAGAGCATTGCCATTAAAACCAGATATGTTCATTGGAATGCATCATAAATGACACTGAGTAACAGTCAAACAGATTTGATTTTATACTCTGGGTGACAGATGAGAAGCCCCTGAAGGATTGGAAAGGTAGAACATGGTGGGTGGTGACCTAATTAGATTTGTTCGTTAAAAATTATAATGATGATGTTAGAGAATTAGAATAATGATGACAAAGTAAGGAGAAAAAGAAATTAGGTAAACAGTAAATTGACATTTCCATTTTTATTGTTTACAAGCGAGAAGTTAACTAAAAAAATTTTGCATTGCTTGAGAAGTCTAGAGAGCAAAGGGCTTGGGTGCCTGTGAAGCCCAACTGTGAAGAACAAGGCCCAGCACTGCCATGGATCTAAAATAAATCTGGGGCACCTGGAGCCTCATTCCTAAGGGAGATTCCTTAGCCCTTCCAGCAAGAAGCATCCTGGCTTAAGGTTCTTCTCACCTATTGGCTGGGTGTCATGTGTCACTTATCAACAGGGATATGTTTTGAGAAATGCATCATTTTTCAAAGTGTCATACAGTGTACTTGCACTAACCTAGATGGTAAAGCCTACTAAATGTTTAGGCCATGTGGGCAGCCTCTTAATCCTATGCTGCAAACCTGTACAGTATGTTACTCTTCTGAATGCTGCAGGCAATTGTAGCCCAAGTGCAAGTATTTATGTATCTAAACATAGAAAAGATACGTTAAAAACATGGTATTATAATCTTGACCACTATCAAGTAAAATCTATGACCACTGTCATACAAGTGGTCTGTCATTAACAAAAATGTCACTATTACGGATGACTATATTTTCCTGCTGAAAAAGTAAATCCCCTGGGATTAGAAAGAGCTACCTGTATAGTCAATCTGGTGTTCTAAAGTACTATCCAGAGAGAAGTCAATGCGTTTGGGGGCCTCATGAGGACTTCCTAGGATAAGCATGCCCCATTAACAGCTTTCCAGACTCTCGATGTCCTGATCTAGATCCACAAATAACCAAGGAGAGCCAACCCAGCAGTTAACAGAGAACCAGAAAGGTGACTCTAGCAAAAAAACAGACCGTGGAACTAGAGCCACAGACCAACAACACTTAGTAGCTCTATAACTTTGAGTAATTCTCAATATCTCATTTTCCTCATCCATAAAATAGAGACAATCAGTAGTGCCTAATTTACAGGAGTTTTAGGAGATTAAATAAATTCACACATCCAAAACAATTAAGCAGTACTCAGCACATAATAAGTACTCACTATTCTCATTCCTTGGTAGTATTACTCGATTTTAGCAGATGTAGGCTTATCTCGTCATTGTATTTTAAACTCCTTGAGAGGGAGCAGATCTGTCTGACACTTCCCCACATTCCCATGGTATCAAGACTGACATTTGCCCATGGTAGGAATAAGTAATTTACTTGTGGACTGAATCCACAAGAAGTAGTTAGCAGAGTCGCCAAGGGCATCCTCCCAAAGAACAGTGTGCCACAGGACGCCCTAAAAACTCTATTTCCTCTAATAAAGATAAAATGCCCTGAACACCCCCCACCTGACTTCTCCACCACAGTGTAGACCATCACCGCCCACTCTGCCTGAGGCCTACCGGCCGTCACCTCCTCCTCTGTTACTGCTAGAATCGGGGACTATCAGGAGCCATCTTCAGACTTCCTACCCCTACTTCTCCTGGGCATGGCCCCTCAGGTCAATACTTGGCTTCAGCATGATTGTCTATCTCACCACATTGAAGCAACTTTGAATCATTTTTCCCCATGGAAGTAAATAAGTAACGGGCGTGTGGCAAGTGCTGTGACTGTTTCCTATGTCTTTGACTTGTCATCCCCACCCAGAGATAAAGACAGGCAGGAGTGCAGGAAGAGAAGCCTTTTGAGTAATTTTAAACGTGATATTTTTTGGTGAGGGGTCATTTTAACCACTTTTAATAAGCTTTGAGAAGGAGCAGTATGGAATTTCCCACACACGCTGCCGGTCCTGTGATGATGGCATCCCATACACAGCACACCAGGGCTCAGTGGCTGACTGGCTGTGGTTTGCACAGGAGCATCCGGGACGTGAGCAGGTGTGGAGGTGGGCTGCCTCCTCTTTCTCTCAAGCTCATCTCCCAGCTTAATAAAAATAGGAAAAATCACGTGCTTGGAATTCCCCCAGCACAGCAAAAATGATCCAAATTTCCAAATGCAGAAGGTGGGTCACGTAAACACTAGGACAGCACTATGAAGTCACACACCTTAGGGAGCCTGGGGTGTGTCAGGTTCCTGAACCTTGATGAGCACCTGCCAGGCCTGGGAGAGACGCAGAGACACGGCGGCCCCCAGGGTAGGATGCCTCAGCCCTTCTTCTTCAGTCTCACCCCATCTCTACCGATCCCTCGGAGAACTCTGTTAACTCCAGCTAACAGCACCAACACAAATTTCCTGTTTTTTCCTCTCCTCAGCCAAATAAATAATTTTCAGATTCCCTCAGAAATTTGCTTTTGGTTTTTCTTTTCTTTTCTTACTATCCTAAAAGGAAGTATTTAAATGGCATTAAATATGTCCTCAGTGATTCGAGGTATTGCAGAAGTCATTATTTACAACCAGTATGAAAGATCTGTTTGCAATGAAAATATCCTCTCTATCTCTCTTTCGGCTAAGGTCAAACGTTTGCATATCAGTTTTTCTTAAAGCAAGCCATCCTATGACTGTCAGTGCTTTGGTTACTCAATTCCTGTTATATTTGTTCAATGCACATGTATTGTCCTTGCTTACTTAATGATATGTGAACATTTTTGCCTCTGGTCATAATAACCCCCGGGAGGTTCTGACTGCTTTCTAAGAAACAAGTTGTTGAGAGGCCAGGCAACCCAGGGGCCACACAAAACCAAATACTATACAATCAGAGTCCCTTGTTATTCTACCTGTTTGCTAGTCTGGGAGGAAATCCCAAATACAGAGTCTGTGTGTTCTCAAATTAAACCCAGGTTCTCAGAGATTGGTGTTCAAAGAAGAAGCTTAGGGGGGAGGAGCCAAGATGGCGGTCTGTAGCCAGCTTTCTGCAGACGCTCCTGTCCAGAAGGAGAGTTAAAGGACAGAAATTTGGCGAGAAAGCCAACGGTTTGGAGCTGAGCCAAGAGACAAGGTCGAGGAACACAC
>CAUYON010115581.1:0-19181 GCA_963573935.1 Arctocebus calabarensis | reverse complement strand
TTCTCCACTCACAAAAATTGATTCAAGTTGGATAAAGGACTTAAATTTAAGGCATGACACAATAACAATACTGAAAGAAAGCATAGGAAAAACACTGGAAGATATCGGCCTAGGGAAAGACTTCATGAAGAAGACTGCCGTGACAATTGCAACAACAACAAAAATAAACAAATGGGACTTAAATAAACTCAGAGTTTTGACATTTTTTAAATATTGAAAGTAAGGAGAGAACACTTTGTTTCACTAGCTCCAACTCTTTGCTCATTCTGCAGTACATTAAATCGGTTACTGCAGGACATTCTTCATCTTACAGCCAAAACTACTTTCAAATATGTAAATGAATTCATTCACATTCCCTCTTCCTACTTTTCATTAGCTGGCATTTGTCCTGATGATAAAAATCTAAATATATTTTTAATGAAGCACAGAAGACACACTAACCTGATATTTTTAATACCACCTATTAAACAAGATATGTTGAGATGCTCTTTTTTCCATCACAGTGTTATGTTTCTTCTCTCATCCCTGACACTTGAAAATACAGTTTTATGTTCTCCCAGTCTCTTTTCCACACTATCTTTTACCTTATGTTGCTTGGTGTATTATTTAGGGCAGTACTATGCCCCTGGATGCCAGAAAGAGAAGACAATCACAATGCCAGATGTTGGAGAATAGTAACACCCATATCTAGCTGACTCCTATGGGTGCTACCTCCCTTTAATCTGAAATGTTCTATCCTTTGGAAGCACGCTTCCAATTCCAGTCTTGATATCACTTCATATAGCTTTTTTCTTCTTTTTTTCAGGAAGCACATCATAGATTTCTTCAATCAATAATTAAACCGTTGTGCAAGTATTCATTTAATTATATATTTTCCACCATTATAAAGAAAATTACACTAGTTCATTTTGCAGAAGAATTAATAGGTGAGATGAGCAAAGTATAAGTGATTTATTAGGATCTCTTAAATGTAGTGAATGAATGGCATCCCTCAGGAAACTTAGTGAAAATAATCAACAGAGTTTTAGAAATAAGTTAGTGTATTACTTTCATGATATATTATCTAAAGTAAAACTATTAAATACATTTTACCAAACTAATATACAAATCATTATTCTTAAAGAGGGTCACAAAATACCACTCAATAGAGTAAAGAAATAGTAATAGATGAAAACCTGCAGATTCATGTGCAGAATTAAAAGTAAAAGCAGGGATTAAATTAAAAAATGTTGAGAATGCTTATCTGATTTCTGAACATTTAGCATGACATTTGCAAGTAACTGCTAACCCTAAGGTTTTTAAAGATCCTGTAAGTATCCACATTTCTTTACTTCAGAGTTTTAATTTATGATATCTTTATCAACAAATTATAAATCTAAAAGTATGAAATGATCTCTTAATGATGCATTCCAACAGAACCTATAAATTCAGGAATGCTGTTCAATGTGACTTTGTGTACTTTTCAAGGTCACTACTTCCTCAACATTCTGTTTGATCTGCATATTTCAGATTTGATCTATTTGTATTATTGAAAGAACATAGAAAAGAATAAACAAATCTAACATATCAACTATTGTGCTTCACATTCTAGTGATATTTATCATTTTATTCAGGTTTAAACATGTAAAAATCTGTTTGTAATCATAATTGAAGGAAATAATGTACTGCTAATGCTCATACAGTTAAGCTGTGTAGAATATGATTGATTTCTACCAAAGTAAATTTGAAAATTTATCTGTAGTATGAACCAAGAGAACCAGTGGACTCCTTAATAGGAAATAAGAATTTGTACAAATATTCATGCCCCCTCTTCTTCCCAAGAAGAGGGAATCCCTAACTATTTTTTACATTTATTTATTTAGCACAGAAAATAAAAATCTAATATCATCTATTTTAGTACATTTTTAAAAGTAACTCTATTACTATGTATAATATATACACAATACAGTATATGTCTATACAATATTTTGTATCCAACAAAATGATATATTGGCTAAGATTAGTAGAAAATATTAAAAATGTACTAAATATAGTATTAATATAAAAGCATATTTCAAATATTCTCTACATTTCATAAAAATTATTTAACCTTGGTTAATAAAAATGATTAAATAATAGCTGAAAGTTGTTCAAAGAATTTGTGGTTGTTATTTGTCTAAGTAATTATTCATGCTATTTTATTTTAAAAGAATAAAATGTAGGGCGGCTCCTGTGGCTCAGCGAGTAGGGCGCCGGCCCATATACCGAAGGTGGCAGGTTCAAGCCCGGCCTCGGCCAAACTGCAAAACAAAAAAATAGCCGGGCACTGTGGTAGGCGCCTGTAGTCCCAGCTACTCGGGAGGCTGAGGCAAGAGAATCGCTAAAGCCTAAGAGCTGGAGGTTGCTGTGAGCAGTGTGACGCCACGGCACTCTACCCAGGGCAATAAAGTGAGACTCTGTCTCTACAAAAAAAAAAAAAAAAACACATAAAAAAAGAATAAAATATAAAATAAACATATGCATAAAATGACATTCAACTCAACAGTTAGTGTTTTACAAAGGAACAGAAATTTATTTCTGAATGAACCATAGAACTTAAATTTATTTTGTTTCTTTGTAATATTTATCTCAAAATTAACACCAAGAGGTGTGGTGCTTTCTATAATAACAAATAATAAATGTCATGAACACCTTCTAAGTATTGTTTTAAGTATCAAAAATTTTTCTCTAACAACTGTGCATAAAGTAATTTTAAATATCCATTATTTAAAGAGAAAAATGAAACTTAACTAGTATATTAACAAAAAAGGAAAATATTTAATTGAAAATATATTCATAATCAAGATACATTTATCTCCCTAGTAATACTTTTTTTCAGAAAAAGGTATTTAATAAATAGAACTATAAAATTATTTTTATCTTTGTATTGTCTTCCATTTAAGTACTTATTGGGCTGTTTGCCATATGTGTATCCAGTGTAAGGTACCGGAGTCAGTCATTAGGAGACAGTAGAGTTTCGTAGTGTTATTGTAGCATATGGACTGGAAACCACTTTAACTTCTTTAGCAGATAATGTGGACGGGAAAATTCTCAGGCTGACTATAGGTCTGAAAGAGGTTTTGATTGTCAATGCCGTTTGTCCTAGGGATTCACGGGAGCATGTCAGGCCAGAAGATGCTGGCACACAAATTATTTACTTACTTTTTTCCACCTTCATAAATATATATTTATGTATTTGTTTATTTTTAAGGGAGGAAATTAGTGCTAGGTGGAGTTCGTCAGTGGAAGGAAATTATTGAAGTTCTCTGATCCCAAATTGATAATCATATTTACATAGCCATAACTTTATTATTACTCAGATCCACTCTTTTCAGAAAACAGTTTAGAAAATACTTTCTCTCTTTTTCTTTCTTTATTTTTATTTTATTTTATTTTATTTTATTTTAAGAAAGAGTCTCACTCTGTCACCTACACCAGAGTGCAGTAACACATCATCACAGCTCACTGCAACCTCATTCTCTTGGGATTGAGAAACCTTCCTGCTTGAGCCTCCCACATAGCTGGGCTATAGGTGGACACCACCACGCCTGGCTAAGTTTTCCATTTTTAAGAGAGAAGGGTCTCACTCTTGCTCTGGATGGTCTCAATTTTCTGAACTCAAAAGAGGCTTCTAACTTGGTTTACACTAGGGTTACAAGTGTGAGCCAACCACTTTAGACCATAGAAGACATCTACTCTTACCAAAGCCCAGAGCTTGATGCAGGAGGAGGTGGGGGGTGTGTGTTCTAGGCATTGTTCCAAGTCGTATCCAGCATACGTGTTCATCTTCTTGAACAGGTTTAGGTAAGTGAAATTTTTCCTACCTTGTCACGTTTCACCCAGGGACACATTAGCCATCATTAGAGAGAAGTAGTGGACACCTGTTATGATCTCCATTTCCCTTAAACCAGCTATTATTTATGCAAGAAATAACGCTAGAAAAGGAGAAAACAACAAATGTCAATGTAGATTAACTAGAGATGCATCTGAGAGAAGAATTATTCTATACTATGAGCTGAATCTGTCAGGCTTGAAGAAAAAAGTACTTACAGATTCTGGATTTTATCAAGAGTTAAAATCACAAAAACAGCATGTGAAATAAAATGGAGAGAATAGTTACCCAGGATATCTTTTCTTAATCTGGAGTAATTTTGGATAAATTGTAGTCATTAGCTACATTAACTAAATGTTTTACTATAACTTTCAGGAATACATATGGCTTCAGAATTTTGAATATTTCAAACCATTTACAAAAAAGTAAAAGGTAATATGGACATATTTCATGAAAATACTACACGTGAAAATGTGCTTTAAAATGAGGAAAGTATTATGCTTATGTATTCAAATTTTTATTTGGATTAAATTGAAAATCAATTGAAAATGCTTCATAACTCTAAATAAAAGAGTATAAAGAAACATTTTAATTCTTCTAAAAAATTGTTTTAGATTCCATGGGAAGAAGTTGCAGAGCAGCACAGGAGTGAATACGATGTCGGCAGACGTCAACCCCCTCGAGGCTTGGAGTCCAGCAGGGAGGGGAGGGGGTGCAGTTCATTTCTCACCTTCGGCAGTCAGGGGGCTCCTGAACAGCTGGGCAGCTCTTCTACCCTCTCCAATCAAAAAGTCTCTGCTGCCAGTGAACTGGGAGCTTCTTGAAGGCAAAGCACCAAGTTGCCAGTGCTCTCAGGGTCACTTCCCATCGCCGTATATCTGAACTCAGATGGCAGGTGTCATATTACTTTTCCACCTACTATGCACCTTTGTCATTGCACACAAACATTTCCAAACTCTGGCCCAGACTACAGGAGCCATAGAGAACCTGCCTCAGAGCCTGGACATTCTGAAGGGGTGCCTTCTGTGGAGTGGACGGAGACAGACAGAACACTAGCTTTCTTCCATTCAGACTTCATGCTGTCCTTCCCTGCCCAGGCCCTAGCTGTTGAGAGATGATTGATCCAGTGCTCAGAGGAACTTCCTTTCGTCTATGTTGGTACATCCATCACACTGGGGCTTCTGCAGAGAGTGGGGCTCTGACCTTCTCTCCAGGGGCCTGCAGCATGCTGATGAGCGCTCAGTGAGCTCTCTGCCTGCTGCTGCCTCTGTTGCTCCTCACCTGGTGACTTCATCGCGCTGGGGCATACTCCAAGGTCAAGGCAACTCAAATCGGCTTGGGCTAGCTGTGGGCAACTTAGAACCAGCACACTTCTCTCTGTCATGGTGAAGGATGGATTATAGGGACCCAGAGATTTTCTTACAGGCTATATCCCATGCCCCCGAGGGTCCCAGTTGCATTTCTCAGGAAAAACAGGGAAGAGTTGTGATTAGGCAAGGCGAGTATAGGCCCTCCTCCACTGAAACAAATCCTGAGAGGACCCTGCCCACAGCCCTTGAGATGCCATGAGACAGACGAATCATCCCCGAAAGGGGGGTCAGTGATATCTTCCTTGTATTTCTCAGGTCCAGTAGAAAAATTCTCCTTCAGATCTTTTTACGTGATACTCAGAAGGCTGATTATGCTTTTAGCTTAAATGTGTCCACATCAGAGAACAAGATGGAAGACCCAATGTGGAAAAATGGAGGGATAGAGATTAATGGAGAAACAATTTTCAAGGAGCTAGTTTGAGGATATCTTAAGTCTTCTTTAAAAGATCATTTAAGTTCTAGTTAGCTTGGTGTTTGAGAAAGAGACATTCTGTTGACTGAGAAGTTTGTGTGGTGAGAAAATAAATCCAACAAAACAAAGAAAATTAGAGTGAAGGAGATGTGCACATATATATAAACATGTAATTCGTATTTAAACTATATATATTATCATAAGTTGTATAACATATGATAATATATAGCTTAACTATAATAATATACATAGCTTAAATATACATTTTAAATTTAGCCAACTATTGAACATAGAGCTCATTAAAAAAATCATTTTCACTTGAGCAAAGGGGACAGTGGTGGCAGGAGCATCACCCCACCCCCGCTGCCGGGGAGGAGCCCACTCTGCTTGCTCACAGCACTTAGTGGCACTAGGAAGCATGTCTCTCTGGCATGGTGAAGAAAATACGATGCATGAAAAAATCAAAGTTGTTATCATGCTCTAAATGTAAACCTAAATTTACCTATTCTCTCTCTCTCTCTCTCTCTTTCTTCTTCTTCTTCTTCTTCTTCTTCTTCTTCTTCTTCTATTATTATTATTATTTTTTTTTTTTTTTTTTTTTTAGTCAGAGTCTCACTCTGTTGCCCAAGTTAGAGCGCAGAGGTATCAGCCCAGCTCACAGTAACCTCAAACTCCTGGGTTCAAGTAAGCTTCCCACTTCAGCCTCCTATGTAACTGGGATTATAGGTACTGGCCCAACACCTGGGTAATTTTTCTATTTTTGAGTAGAGATGGGGTTTCGTTCTTGCTCAGGCTAGTCTTGAACTCCTGAACTCAAGGCATCCTCCTGCCTCAGCCTCTCAAAGGGATAGGATGACAGGTGTGCACTACCCCACATAGACCTTAAAACTAAATTTTAAACCAAAAGTATAGCCTTGAGCATCTTTGCCTTTTCTTTGTCTAGAAAATGGGGGCTATTTGCTGTCTATAGTGCAGGTGTGTGGCTCTGCAATTCTACACCTTGCTCGTACTCTCTATACATATTTTCTTTCTCAATAAACTTTGTTTCATGGTTGCCTTAAAAAAAAAAGTATAGCTTCAAATGATTCAAAACCAAAACAAATAAATGTCTTTAGTATCAAAACAAAAGTCCTTGATGGCATTAACCAAGGTCTGAGAAGGGGGAGCAAAAAATTGCAACCCTTCCAAGATCCAGACCCTGCCTAATGAAAGTTAAAAGGAAGGAAGGTGCAAAAGAATCTCTGTGTCTGTCCCTACCCCTCAGCTAGCCATCACATCACATACTGGCCCAACAAGTTTTGTGCCCCAATGGATAAAAAATCAAAAGAGACAAACAGTAAGACAAATGAGAAATCAAAGTTGTCCTTTGAAGAAGAAAAGATTACAAATGATTGGGTACTCCAAAAGATAAGAGTTGTATAAATATAAATTCAAAACAATTTAAACTAAATCTTATTAATGTTTGTGTCTTTTCTCTTGAGTTATAAGATTTACACTTCTAAGGGACTGGTTTTTTCAAAGGTACTTAAACCTGACTACAGAGGTAAGAGTGCTCAATCCCGGCCACTAGATAACAGGCTGAGGTACATTTTGTGTTAATTCTAAACAGAATCCAAAGCAATCCGTTTGAACGTGCAAAGTATTTTAACTTTATTTTAAATCTTATACTTCCTTTTCATCTTGCAAAGGAAGTTTCTAAAGCTATATTTCTTTTGAATCCTTTCATAAGTATCAATAAGATTGTTATTAAAAACAATTGTTTCTTTTCTTTTTCTTTTTTTTTTTTAAATGACTGATGTATTTACTTTATAAACAACTCAAGCCAAGAAGTCTTTTTTCATGGAACATCTCAGGGGTAATTTTCCAGGTTTACAATACCATGGAAATAAGTAACATTTGAAAACAGGTGCAGGAAAAGCATTCTCTGTGATAAAAATAAACCAGAGTCACTAATCCTAAAACTAGTCTATTGCCTTTCCCCCATTCATCTCAACTTAGAAAGGGAAAAGAGACAAATAGTGAATTTTGCCATCTGCTTTACCAGATTCTACAGACAGATGCCAAGGACTCTGACTGGTTAAAAAAAAAATTGTACCCTTTTTACCGTCTTGTCAGTTTCCTTGGCTCCAGAGACATTGGCTGTAGCTTCCAGAAAAACAGAGGGCTTCTGAGGTTTACTGCTCACGACACAAAATTTGTGATGGATATGAGGAGGCTTCTCCTCCACTGTCTAAAACTTCACTGAAAATGAAGTGACGATACATAAATAGGAGAAGGCAAAAAAATTTATTCAACATTGTAACATAGCAGAATTACTGGAAAAATATTACCCAATGGCTAAAAGTAATGCAGATGCCAACATATCCTCTTTTATAGGATAAAGGGAGATTGCAGTCATGTAAGTAGGAGTAAATAATTTTCAGAGAAAATCAATGGGCCCAAAGAAAAATGGCCTGAGAAAAATTTCTTCTGAGCTCTGGGGGAGGAGGTAATAAGATGTGTGCTAACACTTTACTGTGCACAAAGATTGCCTTATTATGCGCATAAAGGCTCCCAGGGAATCTCTTGGTGATGGATAGAAACAGATAAGGGGTGTGGTGAGGACTCCCAGTCTTTTCTTAAATGGTTAATCTTTCCAGATGGTGTTAGAACAGCATAGTGGCTCAAAGTAGTTGCCAAAATATGTGAAGAGAGCAAGTGAAGTTTTAGCAAGAAAAAAGAAAGTTTATTAATGGCTTGCAGAGCAAACCTGGCCCCAACCTAGTGACTGCAGGATCCATGGAAAGTGCCACTTTGGTGTTTGTACACAATTTTGAGAAGTATCAGCTGCTGCTTTGAAGTCTCCTAGAGTATTAAATAACTCTGTTTTCAAAACAACCACCTACAAAGTCTTGATAAGAATCTACCTGCAAGGTCTCAACAGCCTCATTTCCATAATAGCCCAGATCAACCTGACCCATACCTATCCAAAATTGCCTAACTACATTGGTCATGTACCCTGCTTATACCTAGCTAACTACCTAACAATTGTTTACAGTACCAAGAAAACTGCATTCCTTCTGAACAAAAGTTTTCTTAACCACATAAAGCAATTCTGGGGAAAGTTTCTTTAAGAGGTTTGGGAAAGATCATCAGAGAGATAAGGAGATGGGGGAAGGTCAGAGAGAAATCTCATGTGTCAAAGCATCATATTTATTTTGTTTCCTGAGCCCTAATGATTAAGATTTTGATAAATGTTAAAATCTGAGAGTGGTCCCCACTTTAAGAAATGAATCCCAAAACAAAAACACATGTAAATTAGAAACCCTAATAGCATTTCCATAAAATACCAACACAGAAATTTTTTATCATTTGAAAAAGATAGCATCAAATTTCCTATGAAGTTTTCATTCTCTTGTTCATTTTGAACTAAAAAAGTTATAATTGTAGAGGGAGAAAAAAAAACAGTAGAAGATATTTACATAAACCATAACATCAGAGTCACAATTTATTTGCTGTCCTAAAATTAAGTACATTTACTGACAAATTTCTAAAAGACTGTTGGGGTGCTGCCCCGGGGGTAGGGTCTGCTAAGACCTGTGCTACTGTTATGACCTACTGAAGAAATATAAAGTTAGGAACAACACGAGACACAGAGTAAAATTTTCAAACTTGGGAGCTCAAGGGACAATTGCCCACTCTTGAGTGTCTGTTCCACTCAGCTATTATTCAAATCTCTTTGCCCAGATGATAAGCTGAGGGAGGGAACAAAGACACCAGCAGTTTATCTGAGTGAGCATATCAGCTCCCATTGTTATTATTATTAATTCTAAGGATTTGAGCAGTTTTGAGAAATCTGAAACTCAGTCCTTGTGTGGAGGCAGCTCCTGTCTGGAGTCACACACAGATTCCTAGGGAGGTGTTAAACTTTGTTAGCTCACTGCTATTGGTGTCAATCTAATCTGAGGAATGGTAGGAGAGAGGCACTTTCCTCTCATCACCACCACAGACGATTGTTCTCTGCAATAAGGGATAGAAGCTCTCTTGCCCATATCTCAGAGCTGGAGCTGGTCTCCTCCCCAGCCAAATGCAAATCTCCACAATGAATATCTGCTTTTTCTGTTTAATGGGCAGGAAATGATGTAGATGATGTATCTTTTCTAGGTTTTGCCACAGTCTCTTCTATGGCCTTCTACTGTGATCCCTGAGAGCATTCACAGACTCTGGAGGGCTATTTATGTAAGCTGTATCCCCAGCAGGTTAGAGTTTCAAGAAAGGCCTGAAACTTGTTCAGATAAAAAATTTAGCAATGGTTATCTGAAGAGTAAATAGCTGACTTTTCTTTGTTCTGACTCCCTCAGTTTACTTTTTAATTTTCCCTTTTCTCCCCTGCCAAGAATGGGGCCTTCGGTCCCCATTCTGACTGCAATGACTATTTTCAAAATTATTTTTATGTTTTAAGATTGTAGGGAATGATTGATTGATGTGAATATTCAAATGTTTTATTTCTTAAAAATTAAATATGGAAACAGTAGCTTTTATTTGTTGTAAACTGCACAATCCTGAAAAAAATAGAAAAGTACATTAATAATAATGTGAAAAGGAAATTAAAATAAAATGAATAGCATCACAATCATATTTCAATCCCAATTGTATCAATAATCTTCCTATATATACCTTTATCCTAGTACCTAAAATCTATTTGTAACTTCTAAGAAGTGGACCTCAAGAACTGGGTTCTAACAATCACATCTTGCTATTATTAATTATCAGACACTCAGAAAAAAATAAAAGATCTTTAGAAGGGTAGCACTTGCCCTTAATTCACATTAAAAAATTATAAATAATGTTGATATTATATCTCTGCCTTGCACCACCTTGCAAGGTTTTAACTCTTGTAAAGTTAAATGTTTAATTTTTGAATTATAATAATAATCATTTAGCTCAACACATCCACTGTTCTGTACTTATGATTTACTCCAACAGTGATCGACTCTTGTGTCTCTCTACACATCAAAACACATTCTTTATGGAACCATTTAACCAGGCTTTATTATATTTGATCCTACCAATATGTAGTACTTATGACCTATTCTGATTTGCATCCATTGTTGTAAATCTTTTTTCTAGGCCCCAGAAATGAGGAGATGTACAAGATGTTGCCTTTGCATTATAAAATCATGAAAACAAATAAATAAATATGTTAGGTACATAGTAGGGGACCTCTGGCTCTCTTAGGTACAAAGGCCATATGCCAAGCCATGGTGCTTCTGCAAGCAGTCACCACCCTGGGAAAGAAGGATATGGGTGATCTCCCCATCCAGGTGCTTTCCACCTCAGTCCTGCCGGGAGCAACTGACACACCTACAGGAGAAGGAATGCCCTTCCAGTCTTCAAAAGAATACCCCAGCAATAATGGAATCTAGAAAATGATCTAGATTAACCTAATTCCAATTATCATGTCATTAAAATGATTTAATGGTGACATTTGAACCATCCGGGCCATGAGGAGGACCCAATCTAATCTCTATAAAATAAGACCCAAGACCATAACCAGAGCCTCTTATTACAACTGAACACCCATTCATCATCTGTGGCAAATGTATCTTGTTCTAGTTTTCTCAACCTATCTTGCTCTTCCTCAATAAATTTTGCTTCATGCTTTTCTTGCTTTTGTATGTCTGGTCATTCTTCAGCCAAGAGGTCTCCAAAAACTGAGACCAGACAACTGCTCACCTTGCAAATAAACTTCTAGGAAGAGAACTTGAAAGAAATAGTTACCATGCTTATAGAGAAAAAAACAAAGTGAAAGTTAAAGAATTAATCATTTTTTGCACATTCTTCAGAAATTTAAGATCCGTGAAAAAGAATAATACTGAATTGTGAAGGCATAGAGCTTCATCATTTACATACTGAAGCAAAAGTCAACTGATACCACACAATCTGATAGGACATTAGACATATTATGGACAGAATATTTGTGTTCTCCTAAAATTCAAATACTGACATATAATTTCCAATATAATGAATGTGGAGTGGCTAATAGGTCATGAGGATGGAGCCCTCCAAAGTGGGACTAGAGCTCTTATTCTTATGATAGTGCTCTTATCATAGGAGTCTAGAGAACTACTCATTCTTTTTCCATCAAATAAAAGATAGCTATCTGCAACCAGAAATTGATCCCTCACCAGACAAAGTCTGCAAGTAGCATTATCTTGACCTCCTATCTTCTGGAAATAAAGAATAAAAGTTTATTTATAGACCAATTAGGCTATAGTACTTTGTTGTAGCAGGCTCTGCTGAATAAGACAGGCAAGAACTGTTGACAACTTGCTTGATTATCATAACAGTGTGACACTCCTGATCCTGAGTGCAGAACTTATAAAGGACTTACCAAATATATACGTGTTTCTTCCAGAAACTCAACTAGGCTCTTGAAGAGAAGATGAAGGAAAATTGGAGACGATATCGCATTTAGTGTAGGATAGTAATGGGGGAAATAAATCATTGTGAACTCTTGCAAGATCTATTTCCTCTATTTAACTAAAGAACAATAGAGGTAACAGGCAGAGTTAGGACACTAAAGTTTATATAGCTCATTGCTTTGCTGCGAGAGAAGAAAGGATACTACCAATCTACCTATTCTATTTTTTCCTAAGTAAGAAAATACTCAATCTGCACAGGGAATGCCCTTAATGCTGCAACATAAGGATCTTTATGTTTAACTGCTACACATGGAGAAAATTAATGGAGTGAAAAGAAGAACCATACTTGGATAAGAAGCAGGAACACTTGCAAAAGCCAAAACTGAAGTACAAATCCATCGAGGCTTCCAAACACTAAACTAATCACAACGGCAGGAAAGCTTCCTCCACATCACTATGCAAACAAGCCTTGCCTAAAAATAACAGGGGGTGTAACTGTATAACTATCAGAAAAATGCCCTCATGGGAGTGGCCCGAGGGGAAGATTCAAAGTCAAGTAGGGAGAAAAAAATAAGATACTATCAGAGGAATTTGAAATCACTTGTGCCCATAGAAACAATAAATTTTAACTCTCATAACAATATGTAGAAGAGATATTCTCAACCACGGGTAATTTTGTACTCCAGGAAACATTTGGCAATGGCTGGAGATGCTCTTATTTATCACAACCAGATTGTATTACAGATGCTAGATACCAATGATCATAAACATCTTACAATAGACCAAAAATCATCATTCTCAATGTCAATACTGTTAAAGATGATGACCTTTGATTTAGAAAATTACAAATAATTTACATAATACTTCTGGAACTATTAAATTAGTTTAGGAAGGTTGTAAGGAATAAGGGTGATAAAGAAAAGCTAATGGTGTTCCTATAGGGTAGCAATAAACCATTATAAACTTAAAGGAAAATCAATTACAATAATATCAAAACCCAAATACTTAGGTATACATTTAACAAATATATGGAAGTTATGTATATAGAAAACACCAGGGGGTGGCACCTGTGGGTAGGGTGGCAGCCCCCTATACCAAGAGTGGCGGGTTCAAACCCGACTCCCGCCAAACTGCAACAAAAAAATAGCCAGGCATTGTGGCGGGCACCTGTACTCCCAGCTACTTGGTAGGCTGAGGCAAGAGAATCGCCTAAGCCCAGGAGTTGGAGGTTGCTGTGAGCTGTGTGACACCATGGCACTCTACCGAGGGAAATAAAGTGAGACTCTGTCTCTAAAAAAAAAAAAACAGGAAAGCAAATCAAAGAAGATGTAAATAAATTTCAAAAGAATATATGTGATATGAATCAAAATACCAGTTTTATTTTCTTTGATATTGGCAAGCTCATTCAAAAGTCTATATGTAATGTCAATGGAAAAGAGCAGTGACACAAAGTTTATTAATGGATCTTGGACAAATGAATATAGCTAACTCAATGCACAAAGGGTCTTATCAACAAACGATCCTGAAGAGCTGCATGTCAACATGCAAAATATAATAATAAAGTTCAACAATAATTCAAATTATACTACACATACCAATATGAACTCAAAATGTACTGTATACATAAATGTGAAATATTACTCTAAAAATTATAAAAGAAAATATATATGGTCTTTGCTCTGACTGCAAGGTTTTAGATATAATATCAAAAATACTATTTATAGTAAAAAATAGTCTATAGTATTTTATCAAAGTTAACCACATTTGCTTTACAAAGTTTACTGTTATGAGAATGAGATGACAAGACAAAAATTAGGAGAAAATTTTAAAAATTACATATCTGATGAAGAATTTATACTAAGAATGAATAGGACTTAAATCTTAATACAAATACTATTAATCATAATAATAGAAATATATAACCTAGTGAAAAATGGGTTAAATCTAAATAGCCAGATTATATAAAGATGCCTAATAAACATATAAAAATATTCCCAATATTATTTCTTATTAGAAATATATCAATTGAAAATACATTGAGATTATACCACTATACAACTTTTAAATTCGGTAAAATGCAAAACTTGACCACACCAAATGCAAAGCAATAAATACAATTGTCATTTATTATGAAATAGTCTAGACAGTTTGGCTGGTAGGTTGGCAGTTCTTCCTAAAGCTAAACACAAACTTAACATATGGACTAGAAATAGCATTTCCAGGTATAGTCACACTCAAACCCAATGCTGAATTATTATATAAGTTTCCATTATAACTATTACAAATTATAGGTCTCTAAGATATACTTTGACAGGGGAATAAAGTGAGTATATCTATAAAGTAGAAAGCTTTTCAGCTGTAAAAGGGAACATGCCATTGATTCATGCAATAACATGAATAAAATTTGCATGCAATTTGCTAAATAAATTGTACCCCAAAAGCTACATATCATTGAATTTATTGTGTATTATACTGATGTGGTCGAATCATGATTGTATGCATTTGCAAAAATCAAGAGAACTGGACATAGCAAAGAATAAAAGTTCATGTATTCAAATTCAAGGAAATATCAGCTATGATATTGAGTGATCCCTGCATTGAATGCAGACTGTGATGTATTTCCAATTACAAATTTTATTTTTCTTTGTTTCTACAGTGGAAATTCTTGAAAAGGGAATTAAGATAGACTGTGCAGCTCCCAACCAAGATTTGAGGTTAGGAACAAATTTAAGACAAATAAAATTAAAATTTCCTATTTCCTTAAAATTACACATAAAAATGTGACTTGCTGACACTGATAAAATGTTAGATGTGGGGGAATATATCAAGTAATAGTGAATGTGTTCAAGAGGTACTTTGTGATTCTCCAAGGTTGCTGTTCTTTCCGTCGCAATACTGGAATTGAATTTTAGTAGAAAGGTGGTAAGACACCAACCTGCCTGAAATGTTATGTTCTGATAACGTATTTAATACTAATTTGAAAAACACTTGTGACCACAGAACATTTTGTATGTAAAAATATCTTCCCTGTTATAAAGCCACTAATAAGTTAGGTTGTATATTATAGCAGCATAATCCAGCATACATTTATTGATACAAAACATTTTTGCTCAATTATCTAATTTTTAAGACCCTTACATTTACTAATAATTGGGTTCTACTTTCAGCCCTCTCCTGAAAACCATTTCTTGAATATTCGTACAGTAATTTATACATTTTCTAATGTTTTTTCCTTTGCAGTTTTTTGAATATTATTTCACATTGATAAAAATTTTTGTTCAAAATGTTTTCAAAATTATGCTTTTATCACAAATGACTGTAAAATATATGCTAAGAGAAAATACATCACTCATTCTCAAACCATACAGACACCTTATATTCACACCCTGCACATCTTAGTTAACATCTTTTCTTAAACGTATTTCTGTGCATTTAGATGTAGTTGACCCTTAAACAAAACAGATTTGACGTGTGCAGGTTCATTTATACATGAAATAGCTTCTGAAATAGCAAGACTAACTCCTCTCTCTCTTCCTTCTCAATCTACTTAACATGAAGATGACAAGGACAGAGGTTTTTTTGACATTACACTTAATGAATGAAACATACTTTACCCCAGTTAATAGCATTTCCTTTATCCTTGCATACTTTATCCTAAGAATAAGGTAAATAATACACATAACATACAAAATATTTGTTAATCCACTCTATGTTATTGATCAGGCTGTAAGTCAACAATACGCTATTATTAGTTACAGTTTTGGAGATTCCAAATTATATGTGAATGTAGAACTGTGTGGAGAGGTTAGTGCTCCTAACCCCCACTTGGTTCAAGGTTCAACTGTATATTTATATTCTTTAAATGGGTTCATTTTTATATATGTCATTTTGAAACAGGTATGTGTGTGTGTGTGTGTGTGTACATATAACTTTACAAAAGTCATGACAACTTATGTCTGTTTTTCACATTTCTGGTTTTAATCCATCTTTTACTTTTAGTAAATACTATGAATCTAAATGCCAAATTCAAACTATTCTCTGTTTCATCAGCTTTGTCTAATTCTGCAAGAAATGAACAATTTATCTCATTTTCCACTATTGTCATATTCATCATTCATTATCTATGATAAGACTGTACACATGTAGTCTTACATAAGATGGTTCAATTTATGATTTTTCAATGTTATAAGGGTTCAAAGGCAATGGGCATTTAGTAAAAACTATACTTTGAATTTCTGATTTTGATATTTTCAACACTTTATAATGAAGTAGACATTGTGTTAGATGATTTTACCCACCTGTAGGCTAATGTTTAATATAGCATGTTTAAAGTAGTTCAGGTTAAGCTGTGCTGGTTGGCACTTTGTGAGATTTACCTCTACAGTATAATTAGATTCTCACAATAAAAATCAAATAAAAAGTTTTACTCTTCTGAGACGGGGAAAGAAAAAGGGAGAATTTGAAAATGTGTCAGGCATTTTGTTCTTTTTAAGAAAGTAAAGCAGAGCCTACCCTGGTCTGAACATAATTTTTGTCAGAGCATGCTAGTCCAGGGGGAGGGAGGATTCTCACTTTAGCCAGATCTAGCTCCCCATGTAGGAGAAGGGAAATACTCAACTTGAGCACCCTATGGTGATGATCCCATCCTACCTCAGAGCGACCAGGGACTGAGAAACACTTGTGAAGGCTATAGCCCAAGGTCTCAGGTTCACTAAGACTAAGATCTCATCACATGATGACATAATTCTATCCTTCCCTGCCCACAAATTATTACCAGTTTAATAAAGTCCTGTTTGTAGGGATTTTTTTTTAATCTATCATTGCATCCAGCTATTTAAAAAATTGCAAAGTGTTCCAAAAGCCAAAACCACAGTTTGAAGAAACAGCGAATATCAGAACAAGATATGGTGGGAGGTTTAAAATTATCAGACAGGGAATTTAAAACCACTGTGGCTAATATAATAAAGGCACTAATGAACCACGAACAAAGCCAGCAAAACAGATAAGAAAAGTAAACAGAGTTACGGAATTCTTATAAGAGAGAACAAAAGAATGCCAACTTAAAAAACACATAACACAACTAAAAAACACATTTAGTGGACTTATTAAAAGAATGTATGTAATGGAAAGAATCCCTGACCAGGAGGATAGACCAGGAGAAATAACCAAAGCAGTGGCATGATCACATGTGGTAAACTCTCAAGTACTTTTGTTCACCAAAATAAATAATCATTTAATTTTACTGTAATCAAAATACAACTAGTAAGTAATTAAAGTATAAAAACTTAATGACATGAGGGTTTGATTTCTACATAGTGCTCAAAAATTCTCAAGGTAATTTATCACTATTTGATAATTATAAAAAGTAGTCGTAGCATTCCATTCATTTATTATCTTTCTATAAAATATGAAAAATTTAAAATGGTATATAAAAGAAATTATAGAAAGTTGTAAAATCTTGCAATGCCATTGCTATGTCAAAACAATAGTCACAATGATATGTTATTTTGCCAAAACATCAATTTATTATCTAATGTAGGCAATATTCCTCCTCTGCCAATGAAAACGGCAAAGATGAGGTTAGTGAAATACCTGATTTCTCCTTCAAATTACCTAAAATGACAAAGAGCAGAAATGTCACTCTTATGATATACTAGAAAAGTCTAATAAAAATGGGCAGAAATATTACTTCAAAACAGTGTGTACAAAATTGTAATGTGTGTATACAAAAATTTAGTGTCGTTAACTGAAGTCAATTTTTAGCAAGTCAGAATAAAAGTAGAATTTTATATCAAGAAATTGCCTTGTGAAATATAATACAAACCATTAATTAATAGTAGGGTAATAGAACAACTAAGAGAAACATGGAAAAACAGAATGTATCTCTGTTTCACCAGCACTGTCCTGGAAAATAAACAGTACCATAAAGAAAGATTTTAGTATATTCAACAGCTCTCTGTAAATAGAGATGTCATTTACAGCTATCATAATTATATTCCACTAGACATTCATATCGTCCAAATTATTTCTGTTGATATGTTTCTATATTCCCTAACGAACCTCCCAATATAAAGTTACCTTTCTTTCAATGTTTTATTGAACAAAAATGTGGCAGAAAAAGACTCTGCTTTTTGCTTTAAAGATGTCTCTTTTACTGAACATTAGTAGATAGCCTATTAGTGTATCACTTCATTCAGTATGGGTAGGGTTATGACACTGTTTTACTCACAATGTTACAATTTTTCTATATAAAAGTCTAAAATCCAGAAACTGTATTCACACAAAGGTAATGCCTCATGATGAGATTCTGCCTTCAAGTATAAACAATGCCTATAAGAAATAGTTGTAGGGTGGTGCCTGTGGCTCAGTGAGTAGGGCGCCAGCCCATATACCAAGGGTGGTGAGTTCAAACCCAGCCCTGGCCGAACAGCAACAACAACAACAAAAAATAGCTGGGTATTGTGGCAGGCGCCTGTGGAAGTTACTCAGGACATTTTAATAATGTCCTCTAGGGTTACCTATGTTGGCATAAACGATAGACTTTTATTATTTTTTTAAAGACTGAATTATATTCCATTGTGTATATCTATATCTATCTATCTATCTATATATATATATATAATCTCACATTCCCCACACCCATTCATTTGTTGATAAACTCTTAAGTTCATTCCATATCTTGATTATTCAAAAAGATTTAACAGTTTTTTTTTAGATTTCAGAGTAATGGGAGGGTACAAATGTTTAGATTACATTGTTTTCAGTTCTAAGGCAAAGTTCACGTTGTAGCTGAGCCCTTTACCCAGGGGGTGTGCTAAACACCTTTGCTATTTGAAATACTGCAATGTGTTATATAAAATATAGAAAACCACCATATGGAGCTGCTAGTAATATGTTTATCCCATCTAGATAAAAAGAGAATCACCTTAGCCCAGGAGCTGGAGGTTGCGGTGAGCCATGAAGCCATGGCACTTGACCAAGGGAGACAAAGTGAGACGCTGTTGTGCTTCCAAGTATTGGTCAATTTCCTTCAGATTATCATATTTCTGAGAGTATAGTTTCTTGTAATATTCATTAAGGATTGTTTGAATTTCTGAGAAGTCTGTTGTTATTTCATCTTTATCATTTCTGATTGATGGGATTAG
>CAUYON010115580.1:0-52015 GCA_963573935.1 Arctocebus calabarensis | reverse complement strand
AATGTTTTTTTCACATGTTTGATTCATCTTTTCAATTGTTGCTAGCAATAGGATAAATCCAATTCCTGTTACCCCCTCTTGTTCTGCAGCAGCAATTTGATAGAGTCCCAAATTTTAAAAGATCCCATTCAGCTGCTACTCAGACGGAATCCTTGACCCAGTTGGGCCCAACTGACAATTGCGAAGAAGATTCAGGTGCCAAATGTAAGCAGCCTCCTTTGTAGTACTTTGTAGGATGAAGACAATGCCCAGACAAGGTCTAATCCCATGTGGGGCATTTACAGCTTAGTTCTCAATAGCAATTCTTGAGCACTCAAATCTGTGAGATTCTTTTGTATGATTCATTTCCTTAATTACAACAAACTTTTACATGCCAACCAGTTTTTTCAAATCCCTCTTTCAAACACACATAAGACAGGTATATAAGAGGCTATCACACATGTGTTGCATCTATTTCTCAATAAACCAGAATCCAGAAAAAGAAACCATATTTTTTTAATAATACATTTTTTTAATTTTTGAGAGCCTCAAGCTGTCCCCCTGGATAGAGTGCTATGGCATCACAGCTCACAGCAACCTCCAATTCCTGGGCTCAAGTGAGTCTCCTGCCTCCGCCTCCCAAGTAGCTGGGACTACAGGCGCCCGCCACAACACCCGGCCGTTTTTTGGTTGCAGCCGTCATTGTTGTTTGGCGGGCCCGGGCTGGATTCGAACCCACCAGCTCAGGTGTACGTGGCTGACGCCTTTGCCACTTGAGCCACAGGCACTGAGCCTAATAATACATTTTTTATTAAATCATAGACATATCATGTATACTTTAATGCATTTATGGGGTACAATGTGCTGATTTCATATCGAATTAGGAATGCTTACATCACACTGGTTAATATATACCTCATCTCATTTACTTAGTTACTGTGTTAAGACATTTATACCCTATACTAATAGATCCGACATGTACCCTTGCATTATGCACCATTGGTGTGATTCCCACCATTCACCCTCCCTCAATCTGACCTCCCCCTCTCCACTCCCATTCCCCCTCCCCCGTCCTTCATCTTGGGCCATAGTTGTGATCTATTCTTCATAGGAAAGTGTGAGTGACTGTAAAGAGAAAGCATATTCTGCATATGGGATCCACACAATTGAGGAAAACCTTCCCTTATTCCTTTATTAAGTCTCTTCTTTCTTTTTAATCTTCACACTTTCTCCTCCCTTTTGCTTCAAAAATTCTAATTCCCTAATCTTTTCTCCAAGCTGGCCTGGGCTTGGTACAGGGGGAGAAGAGCATTCACAAATACACCCTCCCACCTTCCGTCCCTGTCTCTCCCACTCCTCCTTTCCTAAGCCAGCTTTCCAGGCATCCAAAGATTTATTCTCCAGTGTATGAATCAAGGAAAGAAAGAAGGGAATGAATTTTTCTATTTTGTCTAAATGAAAGGGGTAGATTTACTTGAACTGGAAGGAGACTTATCTGTAGGAATCTTAGCATCTCCTTCAAACACAGAAACAGAACAAAGAGAAAATGAAGGCCACCTTTACATTAGAATAGGAGATTGGTGGGGAAACTAAGAAAACAACATCGGACGTATGTCCATTCTGAGTTTTATAACAATGTGAAGAATTACATCTGCTCGATGATGGTGGATCATTGATCATTTCCTTACATGGGTGTCTGCCACAGTGCAGCCCCAGTGCTTCGATATAAATCAGGGAGATTCTCAAATAGCATTAACTACTACTGATCTGCATAGTGAGAAAATTATTCCCTTTTAATTCTCTTCCAATCCTTTATATCAAAATAACACTAGTTGCTGTTAGCCTATCTTAACTATTCCCACACTTGTTGGTATTTTTTAGCTGGGAAAAAAAGAAGCTTACGGCATGAGGCAAAGAACACAGAATTCCACTAGAATTCAAATTTTTATATTCTTTAGATATATTTTATGATTATCTTTCATTTATGGCAAGTTATACTCTTTCTAACCCTTATGGTTAACCATGAAAAGAGTTCTTGATTCATATTTATAAAGTGTATTAAATTGAAGAAAATACTCTTTGTAAATCTCTTTCCTGAAATGCCAAGATACAGTGTAATTGCAGTTAATTAATGTGATGAGTTGAGTTCCCTGGAGGCAGACACTGAGACAGAGTTGAGGGTGTAGGAAGTTCAAGAGGGATCAACACCCAGGAAGGGGAGGATGAGGCAGGTGGCTGCCGTGCAGCCTGGCAGGGTTGAGGGGCACTGGAAGGAGTATTGCCTACCAGACCATCCTACAGTGGGCATAGCCAGGCGTGTTTACCTGCATCCCTCGATCTCAGACGCCTGCTCCTCTAGGAGGGGAGCCTTGGGCACAGTGACTGCTACAGAGAATGCCCAAGGAAGCGGACAGCTGGCTGCGGCTGACCACCTCCACGCGGCTGAGCTGAGAGTCCTCCCTGGAAGGGCCGTCTGGGCCGCATGTCTACCAGTCTCCCACAGATGACCAACCAAAAACCTTTTTTCAAATCTTTGGGTCTCAGTTTGCTCAGCTGTAAATGGGCTGGTCTGGGTTTAAAGATTTCAATCTGTGTTTCAAAAAGTGCACACTTGGTGTCCTCCACAAACATTGGATGATGGCTTTTCTCACATGTATAATTTCTAACCTTATAAAACTACAATAGACCGTTATACATGAAACCTGTCGTCACCTAGTGTTAGCACATTGGAGACAAACAACTCATTACATTAGTTTTTTATTACTCCACTCATAAAATAAATGGGTAGTGTCCTAATAAAATGCAATTTGTAATCAGCTTGACAGACCAAAGCCAATTTAAAACTCCTAAAAACCCTCCTAGATCTCGTCTGCTGCTTTCACACTGTGAGTCACAGAAGAAGCCTCACGGCAGGTGCTTTGGGCACAAAGATTGGCTCCCGCCACCTCGGTGGGAGGACAAGGACAAAGGGGAAGCCAGATTAGCAGCGGAAGGAGAGAGCCAAGGCAGTAATACAAAGTCTGACTTCCTTACACGGGATTGAAAGATGAGGGCCTTGGAACAGAGAAGAGGCCGAGGAACCTGCCCAAAGTTAACCGACACTAAGTGTGCACTGAAGATTCTAACATTCCAGCCCCGTTCTTTTGGCTGCTGGAGCCCAAGTGCCAGACTATCCCCAGACCCCTGCATTTCGGCCGTCGGCTGGACAATTCCAGGTGGTTTCAGCTTCTAGACTCTCCAAACGTTTATGAACCGACAGTGTAACTTGATACGGGCACTCTGAGGAGGTTTTCAGTTTTTGTTTTTGAGTCTTTGGTGGTGACAGGAATGGTTTTCTCTCTCTCTCTCTCTCTCTCTCTCTCTCTCTCCTGTTTTGGATTCACATAAGCGTACACATTATTAGGCTACATGGTTTTTGTTTCTAGGTAAAGTCGAGCTGGGGAGTCCTCCACCCAGGAGTGTACCATACCTTGTGTGTGGTACCTGCAGGTGGGAGTTTTCTCTTGATGCCTCAGTTTAGGTGGGAGCCTCTGATTGAGGAGTCTTCATATCTCTGGAGAAAGAATATTTATTCAGAGAAACTTCTTTCTTTTCTCAATCATTTGATAGTTTTTTTTCTAGCTAACTTTTTTTTCTAGCCAATGTCGTTTTTAATTTTTATTAGAGATGGGATCTTGTTCTTGCTCCGGCTCGTCTTGAACTTCTGAGCTCACGTGATCGTCCCACCTTGGCCTTCCAGAGTGCTGGGATTACAGGCGGGAGCCACCATGCCTGGAAATCATTCCACCATATTGCTTGAATGATGACATCACCACCAGGCTCTTGTGAGTCAGAAATTGAGTCTGAGAACTGGGAGTGAAAACCGTGTGTTTCCCCCAGAGCGTCGCTGTGGGAGCCACAGGCTCAGACAGCCTTGATGAGCATCACACTCCATTTACTACTTGGTTTGCAAAAGTCATAGTTTACTGAGAGAGACAGAAAGAATGGAACAAGGAAAGAGGGAGGGATGGAAGGGAAAGAAAAGAAAAGAGAGGAGAGACGGGGGGAGATATGTTCCTATTCAAGGTTTCAGAGTAAAAGGGAAAATCCCCAGGGTCTCAGCCAACTGTCCCAGGAGAAATGTTTCTTCCTGATCTATTTTTGGCAGTCAGTTCAACTTCATGCATCATTGTTTTCCTTATGGCATGTACAGTAGCCGGGGAGAAACCCGTAATATCTCTCCCGTCTGCCGGGAATCTTAGATTCCTACTCACGGCGACAAATGGCTTGATTACAACATTTTTTTTTCTTCAGGCATCGCAGTGTTTAAAATATCTCTAAATCTGTGGAACACATTTAAAAAGAACAGGACTCCTACAACATACCAGACACAGCAGCCGTGGTACAGATTCGCACGGAGCAGGGAGCCAGGGTAGCACCGTTTTCAGAGGCTGTCACTGAGGACGGAGCTGTGGACTGGGAACCACCTGCCAGAACAAAGGGCATCCAGGCTGGAAAAGCATCCATTCGGAAGAATATTTGTTTTTCCTCTTAAAGCAAGAGAAATATTCAAATATTTAAGCAAAAGCAGAAAATTAGACTTAATCATGGGGAAATGAATTACCAGTGATCTAAGTTCACTTCATTCTTCATTTTCACTTTCACCTTCGGGAAAAGCCCATGTTTTGTGGTAGTGGCTTTTCAATCATTCTAGTTCACTGCTCCGGTTGTTTTTATCCTTTAGCAGAGATCTTTCAAAAACAGGCAAATATCCGCAGCATTAGAAACTGACTCACGTTTCCTAGTTTTGCATGAAACAATGACATTTTTTCCCTTTGATGCGCTGATCTAACTCCACAGGAAATTCTACTGGCGAGCCGCTTTCATCTCTTTCCTGGTTTGAAGATAAATGATGCTTGGTCTCCTTTAGACCTGCATAAATCACGAAGCAATCTAGGAAGAGATGCCTGTGGCAAGCAGCTTCAACTAGAATCAAAAAGACAGTCAGAAATATCCACACTGTTACACGCGGAGCCGAGGCGAGGAACACAAACCCCGCATCCCCTTTTATGTAAACAAAGCGTGGCCCAGCCGCATGAACCAGCCCATCTCTGGCCTAAAGCGGCTCATATATACTCCAGGTACTCAAAGTTCTCTGCCCTTCCTCACAAGAACACAGCTTGCTAGAAATCAGATTCTTAAAAGGGTACCTTGATGAAGAAATCCGTTTCCCTGGGGTTAAGTTATGTTTATTTTGTTTCCTGTTATGCAGGCAACATTAATGAAACACCAAGTGGAAGAGGAAAAAGTTCCCGCCCATCGCCCTGCCCTCCAGCAGTATTTCTACCTGCCTGTGGGCATGCATTGTTTTTCCAGCGGACCCAGTGGGGCAGACAGTCTCCCATCACTCTCATTCTTCACTTCAAAAAAGCATTTCCTCCGTGGCTCACGTAATCTTCCTATTTGCCATTTTTTTCAGGAATGAAACTGCATTGGGTAATGGCATCAGTATTTATGTCATCTGTGTCCTGTTGGCCACCATGGGACTTCGCAGGGCAGCATGAAAAATGAACAGCCAGGCTGTGCAGCAAACCAGGTCCAAATCCGACGGCTGCCCTGCCTAGGGCCGGGACCCCGGGCTGCCTACTCTGTCTCCAGGGCTCCAAGTGGGACCGAGGCTGGCACCTCCTTCAAAGGGTTGTTGTGAGAGCTAAATGAGACAGTGCCCCAAAGGTCCTTAGCCTCATGTCTGGCTCGTAAACTATTTGTATTGTTTATAATACAGAAATTCAGTTTTTTTACTAATACTGCTGTACAAGAAGAGGAAATAAAAGTCCCTCCATTTACTGACGAGGGTGGCATCTGGCCTGCAGCCTTGACCATTGTCCCACAGCTTCCCTCCCCACATCTTCTCTCTTCAGACGCAGGGTCCCCGTCGCAGCCCATGACAGTGCCCAGCCCTGAGCTCTGGTCCTGCAGAACAGAAATGGGCCCTGCTATGGGCCCAGGCACCCAGACCCACAGCACTGAGGGGAAAATCTCAGACGTCAGCTAAGTCCAACCAGCACGTTGTGTTCAGAGGAAATGGAGGCATTGAGAAACGCTGTGACTTGCCCGGGGCTGTGGCCAACAGAGCTCCACGCACTCTCCCAGCCTGCTCGCCTCTTCCCCGCTTCGTTCTGCGGCAAGTCTGGCCGTGTCCACGGCCCTTGGTGGGTCTCTGCAGGCCTTCGTCCCAAGGGCCCGGCTTCCCAGCCCTAGTGCCTTCCTCCGTCTCCTTGTTCTGTGGTGAGGTCACTGTTTCTGGAAATCCCTGAGGTTTCCTTCCATGGGCTCCGGGCCCTCCACGTGCCAATGAGGTCAGCAGAGCCAAATCTCCTGCCGACATGTTCAGCAGAATTAAGGCGCGTCTTCGACTGTTCTCAGAGAGCCGCAGTCAACTCTTGAATGTCATACTTCAAAAATCTAACAGGGGACCACCAGGTTCTTCTCCACTTTCCTTTGTCTTTCGAGTGTATTCTAGATCTGTGTGTATTTAATATTCATTCCTTTCCTCTGGCACTAGAAAGACCCAAATTTTTCTAATAGACTGTTTCAAGGTGGTTACAGTTTGGCTTAAAACAGTAAGTGCTCAGGATTTCATAGTAAGAAAATCTATTCTCAAGAAGGCAATCATAGCATACCAAGGGGTTTTATTAAAGTATGAATAAGCATCTGTACTAAAGTTTACCTACAAACCTATTACTACTGTTAATTAAAACCAAGCATGTTTCTGATAAGGTTTTTCACCTACAGTAACCTTCACAAAATTTGACCAAGTGGACTGGCCTTAGCCCAACTGATGGGCTTCCCCCGTGGACGTCTAAAACTTTGTTTTTAATATGTCATCATGTTGAGATAAATGCTTTAGACTGTCCATTTTTTATAGAGATACAGCAAGCTATGTGAATGTAAAATGTTTTAAGGAATTTAAAGAAATCTAGCTTTGGAAATTTCCAATATCCTGCATGTACTAACTCAAATTGCCTTGGTTATGTATTGCCAACTAGAGAGAAATGAATACAAATGTGGTGCAATTAGCCCAGCTTGACTATGAAAACGGTTGCTTCCAAAGGGGCACCAAATGCACAGTTCTCTTCAACAGGCTATATGTGCACTGTGGCTCACCCTGTGTCAGATTTCCACGAGTTTCAAATTAGTGTTAATTGGATTAATCAGATGTTCACTAGGTTTACTTTTGTTCTCTTTATAATAGCATCAGGTTTATGGGAAAATCTTCTTTCACATACTTGCTCTTAGAAAGATTCATTCCTTCTTTTCTTTTCATATGCCCCATATTTTCTCTCTACTTATTACCATTGCCGGGTCAGAGCCAAGGGAGAGAAGCTCTACCCTGCCCATAAAAATAAAATCCAGACGTTTTTACCACACAGCCACTGTGTGCCTAATATAAGTTACTAGGAGACACTGAAACACCTGTCCCTGAGACAGGACATTTACTGTCTATACTGTGCCCTCTTGTGACCCCAAAAACTGCGGCCATAAACAATGAGCTCAGTAGAGACTAAGGGGTGTTACTGGCGAAGGGGGTCGAAGGGGGTCCGGCCGCCTGTCACTGTCCAGCCAATATGCAGAGACAGGGCTTTAGGTCCAAACAAGCTTGATTGTCAGAAGTCCAGCAATCTGGAGAATGGCAAGACTAGCCCCTCATGTCTGTTCTGCCTCAGTTACAATTCTAATAAGTTTTGAAATAATGAAATACAAGGAAACCAACCTAGAAAATTTTAACTTTATTTGATAGGAAGCAACGTCGAAGTAGTCTCCATTCTAACATGGCAAAAAGTTTAAACGAAGAAAGGTGATTTTCATTTTAACAAAATAATTAAGAGAATCATCAGAGAAAACATCATATTATCAAAGTCGCCCACCTATTCTCTGTGTGTGACGATCTCCTCCGGGTCTCCTGAGACAAACAGCCTCACAATCAGTAACCACGGAGGGGGAATCTGGAGGGGAAATGTGAGCTGAGCAGACGAGGTCGGCGGCACTACTGCAGCTGGGCCTCTCAGACTCCACCTTGCAGCCGCTTTTCTGGTTTCAGGAGGGGACAGCCTGAGAACAGTCATGGGCTGGTGGCCAGGCTCTGCCACCTTTCAGGGAGCGGGGCAGGGGCAGGCCCTCCAGGTTCTTTACAACAGCACCTCCCAGCTGCAGCTAAGCACGCTCCAATCTGGATCTCCATTTGACAAACGCACAGACGGGCTCAATTGTTCAAGGTTAAAGAGCTTTAAAAAGTGGGAAAGAAGGACAGACTGCAATCCCAAATTTCCCGTGCAAGAAAAAGGATGTGCCCCTATTTCGCCAGAACCTTTACCTCCCACCTCCACCCTCATCTCAGACCCCAAACCCTCCTATCTGGAAAGATCAGTTATTACAAAGAAGTAGAAAGCTAAAGCTGAAAGCCAGAGTGTGAACCGTACCGACAGCCACCGACAGCCTCTCCTTCACTTCGATTCCTGCGCTAAGCTACGGAATGCGAAACACTCAGCCCAGAGTTGGACTAAAGATATATTGACTAAATATAACACTAACCCATTAACTTTTAAGAATTTTCTTCTCCATATTCTGCAAGGAATGTGCAAATGAATTAAAAAGCTCTAGTGCTATAAACTGGGGATCATCTGTCTTAACCAACTGAAGAGTCCCTGTGTCATCCAAGAGTCAGAAAACTACCTAATAATTATGCCCATTTCTGATACCAAAAAAGCATATAAACATTTTATTACAAAATAACAGTACGTTCCTGGGTGGCGCCTGTGGCTCAAAGGAGTAGGGCGCGCGTTCAAACCCAGCCCTGGCCAAAAACTGCAAAAAAAAACCCAGCACATTCCTCCAGATGAGTAAATAAAGGTCGCTGACTGATTCTGAATATTTTCAACCCAGTGTTAGGTCTAGAATTAATACCAGGCTTCCAGAGCCCAGCACTTCCTCTGCTATTGATTACTTTGGTGATCTAATGTCAGGGGAAACACTCTTTACCCAACTTTTAAAGTGGTTATTCTGAAAAAAGGATATTGATAATAAAATGATTTTACATTTTATTTGTTTACTAGTTAAGAGAATGATTTTGTCTTTTCAACACCCCAAGCTCTATAACATAGCAGCAAACTATTTAACCTCCTCAAGCCTCCTGTGTAAAATGGGGTAACAAGGGCTCTTCACAGGATCATTACAAAAATCGCTTATGCAGGTCCTCGTGCGCTGGCTCATGCCTTTAATCCTAGCACTCTGAGAGGCCACAGCAGGTGGATTGCTTGACTTAGGAGTTCCAGACCAGCCTGAGCAAGAGTGAGACCTCATCTCTACTAAAAATAGAAAAACTATCAGGGTGTTGTGGTGGACACCTGTAGTCCCAGCTACTCAGGGGACTGAGGCAGGAGAATCACTTAAGCCCAGGAGTTTGAACCCAGAGCTGATGCCATGACATTTGACCCAGGGTGACAGAGTGAGAGTCTGTCTCAAAAAAAAATCATGAGACAGCACTTGTCAGTCTGATACCCTTTATGTGTTCAATAAAGGGTAGCTAAACTAGGTGGTGTTCATGGGAAAGAAAAAAAGGTATTGGGAGCTTGAAGGTTTGGGTTCCTTAGAAGGGCAAAGATGGGCTTGCTCCTTTCGTCTTTAAATTTTTTCAGAGGTCCTTGTGCTCAGCTTCCCATCCGTCATACCCACGTTGGAGGCCATTAACACACACGGTTCCCACTCCAGGAATGCGCAATAGGAATCACCGTGTTTTGTGTTTTAACTGCTATTTTCCCTGAGGCTTTCAGCATGTCGCTCTATTTCAAAAACAAGTGGCTCACGTGTCTCAGAAACCCGGTGCTGAGGATCCCTGTCAGAGTTTCTGTTGATTCACAAAGAGGTCTTTAACTGGGAGAGAACCTTCTTTCTACCCCCGGCCGTGTGCACAGCTGCAGAGGGGGCTCGCTGGTGCTTCCTGCCACACTGTCCTGAGGTCCCTGGCCCCGTCACGGTCATTAGTGAGGTCGATGGACATTATTGTGGTAGGTCGTAATACAGGAAAACCCTCTCGGTTCCCTAAATGAATTACGTTCACATAGTGCCACAGGACCTGTAAATGTCAGCACTGGGGAAAATGGGGTTTTTGTTACTCCTCCAGGAAGGAGTTGTGACTTCGCTCTTGGGTCTCATGACTGCTATTATCAAGGGTCCTTTATGCTTTCCAGTGCAGCATCTGCCTGAGCAGTGAACAGTGACTCACCCAGGAGCTCACGGCCCGGGTGCGGGAGACGCTGGCTGCTCCGGCCTGGGCTTGGCCGCTGCCTCCCTGTGGGAGCTGCATAAGCTCCTGCAGCTTGCTCAGCCGCCATCCACTATCCGCTGTCAGCCACACGCCATCAACAACGATGCGTCTAATACAATAGGCCCCCGCTCCAAAGGCCTGTGACTCCACCTCCGTCCTTTTCAAATGGACCTCTCTGTCATAGATTTTGATCTTCTAAAGATGCAGTGTAGAATAGAATTAATAATTGCTACCTACAAGATATAATTAAGTTTATCATTTTTCCCGCAACTAATATGCAATAGATTTTAGTTTTATTCATAATTACTAACTTCAGGCCTAAAAAAATCTGTGTATTTGGGGGGAATATTCCACCCTTTTATAGCCACCTCTTCTCATGTTAATAAAATAACATAATGAAACACCACCTACACCGCTGATAAGTTCTCACTCTATCACTGGGAAGCATAATTAGCAAATTAAAGAGTTGGACCCACATTTTCACTTATAATCCCAACGTTTTGTTTTCATGTAAGTAGAGCCTGTGGCCTAAATCACAGTGACTGTAATATGGACCTCAGGAATCAGAGCGTGCCTGCCTTCCACAATTACATTTTAATTTCCCATTTTACATCTTCCAGTGTGAAAGCTGGTTTTCATTTACACTTTCATGGGATTTACTTTTCTTTATAGAATCTTCTGAAAACAGAAGTACAGACACACACATAAATCATGGGTTTGTGCTCCCCATAAACATTAACTGGGACCCAGTTTTGGCTGGTGGCATAGACATGGAAATATCAGTTTAAACGTTCTTTATCATCTTCAGAAAACACTTTTTGAAAGAAAAGAGATGACCTTTCCTCTGGTTTCTTTGCATGTCTCCTAAGTAGCAGAATATAAAAATCCACTTTAGCAACAGATCTCCAGAAAACATAGGCCAATGTGCACGGAGGGGAGAAAGTGTTCCCTCTGATCTAAAGGGCATCCGGCCAGTTCTGTGAAACCTAAATGAATTGAGTTGAGTAGATAGCATGAAGCAAGCAGATCGAAGTTCAAAGCCTACCTTTGCCACGCACCAGTTGTGGGACATTGGGTGAATTTATCATTTATCTCAACTTTGCCAAGTCTCCGTCTCTTTCTTCATAAAGGGAAATGTTGCTTACTTCATGAGATCAGGCAAAAATCAAATAGGATAGTGTGTTATACACAGCATGCTGGCATATAATAATCACCAAGAAATGGTGGCAGTTATTGTTATTTTTAGGTCATGGCTATTTCTATTACTATAATTAAATCAGAAAGAAGGTGACCCCTGGGGTGTGTGCACCCTCCGGTGTCAGCCATGACCTCCAGTCGGCCGCTGCACCCAGGACAAGGCACTTGGAGCTCAGAGACGCCGCAGAGAGCTGGCAGCCTGGAAGAGCTCCGAGGATGCTCCAATCCGTCTTCCCGGCCCTGCCCGAGGTGGCGTGACTGCTGCCAGGCCTGTGTCTGCCCCCAGGCACTCACGCAGCTTCTCTGTTGCTATGCCAGCCTTCCTGACTTCCTTTGCGTCCCTCGGTGACAGATAAGTTGGATGACTCCCGTCTGATCCCTGCTCCTGCAGTTGGGAGAGCAGAGGGGAGGGTTGAACTCAGCAAGCCACACACACAGTTCAGTTTACTGAGTGAGTGACCAGTAGGAGTTTTCATGAAATACAATAAAAATACCAGTACAAACCCCGTACCGTAAGCAAAGTATTAGTTCATGTATCCTTCCTCGTAGCTGTGTGTATGTGGGGCACACCCACCTGTGTCTGTGTGGAGGTGTGTGTATTGCAATAGTAAATGTATTTTTTTCTGCTCTCATTTGAATGGGACAACCTTTAACATCTCTTTTAATTAGAAAGTCTGTGGCTCACAAACTCTCCAAACCTGTAAAATTGAGACTCCAAAGGGCAGTACTTACTAACATGTTGGTTTTATCAGGTTGGCCTGTATTCCTTTCCCAGTAAGACAAAAAATGAGGAACTCTCCTTATGAGTAAATAAAGTGTTAAAAAAAAATGTATAGGCAGGGTATGCAGTCAGTCCCCGGGAGCTGAGAGGCGAGCTGGGGTGAGACGGGGCGGGGAAGCAGGTCGACTGGCCCTCTGCGGGCGGCGGGCTCAGCTGCCCACTTTAGTCCCCCGTGTCCACGGACCTGAGCCTACTTGTGAAGACCTGAAAAGAGGAGGAGAGTGCTGGGAGGAGGACACAGGAGTCCTCTCCCAGTCTGCACAGCAAGTAGCCAGAAAATGCTACCAAGCTTCTAGGGGCCGAGGCAAGTGAGCCAGAGACGGGCCTGGGCTTCCAGCCTTCGGAAGGCCATTGCTCACTGTTTCTCCTTGGCACAGTATAAACCACCTCATTCTCCCCTTCACTCAGGCACCTAATTACTGAACGTTGAGAATTATAACTGCCAACGCGATCAGGCCCTGCAAACATCAGTTACATCAGGTAGTGTAAATTCTTCAAACATCAGTTAGTATAAATTCTTCTTGTTTGAAAACTTAAGTAGGAAATGTTTATAATTAGAAAGGGCTTGGTGAAAACATCAGGGCAAGGGGAATTGGTTAGAGGATTCCATCTATTGGTTCCTGAAATAGTCACGGCCTGCTATTGCCAATCGGCCCTGAGTGCCTGTGTTGGGGTCCAGGGTCTCCGTTCCTTGTCTGATCTCAGCTCGACAGACTTACATTAACGCATTTGCTATCAGGTGCTGAATTATGCCTGGCTTGGTTGAAGCCACCGGGTTCTGTCACACTACACTGAGACCACCCCCAGACCTCTGTGGCTGTCCTGGAAGGCTTCCAGATCATGACCCTGAACATACAGACCGTCCAGTGGCCTTCATTACTGATAAAGGTGGTTAGTTCCCATTGTCACTCCTGAACTTTTCCAGCTCAACCCCAGCAGGTGCCGTTTCTCAGAGTTCTGAGGACCTCTCACCAGGTCTGAGCACAAAGCCACGCAGGAGACCCCACATTCAGCATCTTCTTTTCATTCTAGTTGGTCTTGGGCAGTGAGTTGGAAGGCAACTCTTTCTTTTTAGCATGATTCGAGTTATTATTCAAGGTTATTTTCCATATAAATAACATACTAACAATTTGAACATTATGAGAGTTTTACAATTAGGACAATTTTTAAATCAAAGAAATAAATGCTACAGATGAAGCATAGTTCTTCAAGTAGCTCTCCAAAGTGTGTTGCAGTTAGTCAGCGGCTTACGGATGCTCTTCCATTATCACTCCATCATTCTGTCCAGTCGCATGTGCCAGGAGCCCCCATCTCCCATCTCAGAACTAATGCACGTCGCTGCCCCTTGTAAGTGACACCACTTTATATGACAAAGACCCTGCTTCAGGGATTTTGACTACCAGTATGTTAACCTTAGTTTCCAGATAAAAAGCCTAGACACAGTTCAAGATTGAATTTGGTCTGACTTTGTGAGTTCTTATAAATGTCTTTTGCTCTCAAATTTTAGCAGTTCCTTTGCATTTATCTTTATGTTAAAATAAAAAAATAAGAATTTTAAAGCAAATAATTCTCAATCTCAACCTTATTTTAAAAGACCCAAGCACATTTAAGCGCTCTTAGGAAGAGTCACCCTCAGCTGCATCCATTACCTCTGTGTCACCCTTGAATTGGCGAGACCTTGTTAATATAATTGTTTCAAACTTTACAATTAAAACAGCAGCACACACAGGTAACTGCGTCAAACATAGGTTGTCCTCGTCAGTTCCTGAATGCTGTAGCCTATGACTCAATTTTTATGACAAGTGTTTTTATTACATTATTGACCTGAGTCATTCCGTCACTATTCATCAAATTCAAGGCCTTCTTATTTATTTCGCGGATTTGGGGAGACAATGGGTGAGAATATCTTAAGCTAAAGCTGTCTCAGGAAAAGACACATCCAGTCGGTGACAGAAGCAGGCATCCTGCGGGGACAGAAGGGGCAACAAGCACTCTATGAATCTCCTTCAGCACTCAGAAAGCCCGTGACACTTACCAACCCTGCTGTAGACACGGGGAAATGGGCTCAGAGAGACCACTCAGAACTGAAAGAATCTGGATCTGAACCCAAGTCTGTCCGACTCCAGAGATAGTGCGCTGGCATTTGAACCTCCTCCCCGGGAGACCCTGAGGAGGCGTCACACCTTTGAGTGCTGTTCCAGCCTGTGCGCGCGTCACTCCCCAGCACCCTCACCTGCCCAGGAGGAAGCGTGTCCTGTGGGCTCTCACGCCAGGGACGTGTCTGCAGTGGGGCGGGCGATCCAGAGGCAGCTCTTCATTTTCTTTCTTTTAAATAATTCTCATAACTAGTACAATTCACCATTTCTGGTTCCTCACATCCTTCCCCTCAACATGTTCTTTTGTGATTATTTATTATCACAATTAACATTTATTGGACACATCACTGTGCAAAATATGGAGGAAGATGGACTCCCCTCCCTTTTATCTGACGGTCCAAATATTTAGATTATAAACACAATGTTTTTGGCAGGTTAATTCTGTATTGAGAAATAGAGCATTTGCAGGAAATGTCAAATGCTGGTATTTATGATTAGTATAAGGAGTAGTTTACCCCACACAAAGATTTGGACTTGGCAAGCAAGCCTCTGTTCACCCACATACATGAAGGCAGGGACAGTGTTTCTCCCTCGTCAGTGCTGTTAGGCCATGGAATCTTTAACCCTCAGGAGGGCGCGGTGGCCAGAAGGGGCAGGGCTGGTGGTGGCCAGTGTTATCAGCAGGGCAGCCAGGCAAGACTAGAAGTAGTAGGAGGTCTTTGCTTCCCACGTCACATGGTGACAGAAATTCGGACCAACTTTTTTGTGCTAAATGATTTTTAAGAGACACAGAAAAGTAACATTATGAGTTAATTTAATATTCTTTCAAAATCTGCAGAATGTGATCTTAAGGAATCATTCCTGGCTCCATCATCTTGCAGATGAGAAAACTGGGCCTCAGAGAGGGATGTAATTTGCCCAACATCCCCGCGCTGGTCAATGGGGGGTTGGGAACAGACTCCTGCCAACGTGCCACCCCCCAGCACTTTGCAGTGACATCATGGACCTTCTTATGTTCTTTAACACATTATAAGTCTTTTTTTACTACAGAACATTCACATTTCCTCCATGAAATGTGAAACTAGACAGGTTTTCTGAAACAGCCACAACAGCAAACTTGGTTCGAAACTTTCTGCCCACGTGGCATTTCTCCTTCAGAGGCACAGTCTGAAGCCCAGACGTTCAACGCTCCTCCTTCTGAGACGGCCGACTTTATACGGTGCCATATTGAAGACCGTAAGACGGAAGGGAATGCTCACCACCTGACAAAATGCTTCTAGTTAGTAGTACACAACCCCCCAAACAAGGCGCTGGTAAGGGCAGGAGCAAGTCACACGTCTGGGCAACAGTGCGGGACTCTCCCAAACTTCCACGGACGGACCCCAACGGCGGAAGCTGGACGGTTTTGTTAATGACCCATGAGCAGGGATGAGTGTGGAGTCTAAATCAACCATGGAGCAGAAAAGAGTTTCAGTCCGACACCTCCATTCTACGGCCAAGTGGGACTGTGTTTAGCTACAGTCATGCAGTCGGTAAGTAGCAGAGCTGCCATGTGAATGCAGACTTTTTTTTTTTTTTTTTTTTGGTCATTTCATCCAAAGTTCTCCCTAACATGCCATGATGTCCATGCCTTTTTAACCCATAACAAAAAATGACACAGGAGTGAGTACGCAAGTCTGTGCAATCCCCAGACTCCGCGTCGTTTGAGCATCCTCTCAAAGTCCGGACTCAGAGACCTGCCGGCCCCAGCCACTAACCATGCACGGCCCCCTGAATCTCAGGCTCTCTCAAGAGAAGGCACTCCTGACGGGATTTATCGTCATCTCAGCCGGGGCCAATGGGATTGCTCAGAATCTGCCTCTTACTAACTGTTAAATGAATATCACCACCTGCTTATTGGAAGAGCCAGAAAGTATCAGAGCATCATTGAATTTATACACAAAATCCACTTCAGTTACACTTGCAGTAGACAACTTCTGAATCTCGTTAAGGACAAATTCCCCAGGCAATATGGAGAAAATATTAAAACTTACTGAAGAAGGCAATAGAACCACTCCCTTATATTTGCCTTAATTTTGTTTTGCCAAGGCTAGAAATTCTAGCACCACATAGGTGCAGGAAATCAGGCAGAGGGAGTTATTTTAACGTTTGCTTTATAATCTCACGTAATTAATGAAACCTCATTATGTCGGAAGCCATTAAAAGGGTGTGCTCTCCCGGTCCCATTCATTGCATACTTCTGGCCCCATTTACTGCACTAACTACAGATACACCACTAACGGGGTTTCTCCACACAGGCTGTAGAATCCCATCACAAGAATCCCTCAGCCTATTGAGGAAGTAACGAACTCCCACTGCCCTGTAAGAAATATCGTATGTGTCCACTGGATTTTAAAGGAGCTTGAAATTTTGTCCCTTGGCATCTGTTAAGTCCCTCCATCTCATTTTGCTGTAATAAAAATGTAATGCCATCATTAAGAGCCAAACATTTTTTTTTTTTGGAGACAGAGCCTCAAGCTGTCACCCCGGATAAAGTGCCATGGCATCACAGCTCACAGCAACCTCCAATTCCTGGGCTCAAGCGAGTCTCCTGCCTCTTCCTCCCAAGTAGCTGGGACTACAGGCGCCCGCCACAACGCCCGGCCATTTTTTGGTTGCAGCCATCATTGTTGTTTGGTGGGCCTGGGCTGGATTCGAACCCGCCAGCTCAGGTGTACGTGGCTGGCACCTTAGCCTGTTGAGCCACAGGCGCCGAGCCTAAGAGCCAAACATTTTTAATTGGCCTTTAAGAACACACCCACAATACTGGCAATTACCTCTAATAGCAGAGGCCTTTGGAGATGATGTCACATTTTTCATGGGGAAAGATTAACAAATGTGTGACATTTAGTTGATTTTTTAAAATGCCTACTGTATAAATTTAGCAATCTTTGACTTTTAGCATATCTAATTTTTGGAACATAACATTCTCCTTTTGCTTTATAGTCTTAGCGCTTCCTTAATATTTTTTTAAATGGCATTTATTATTACTGATTATTTTTACTTGATTAATAAATTTAGCATCTTCTAGGTAAGTTGAATGAGTGAGCTGGGGATGACCTGTCCACCTCGTGTAGGGTGGCCTTGGGGGAGGATGGACGATCCTACTCAAGGTTGAAATATATCACTTCCCTAACAGGTAGTCTAGATTTTCATACCATAGCATTTGCTGATATAAAGATTATAAATGTTTATTCCCCATTTTAATCAGTTAATTCCGTTGCGAACTTACTCCATTTGTTGGCCTAATGCAAGAAAAGATGACGCAGCAGTTTTTAATCCATTTTCTGTTTAAAATCAATAGCATCGCATCTTGTTTTCCCATATAACTATGATAGCTGTCCCTGAGAGAACGTCCTAATAAAAGACTATCCAAAATTCATTTCAGAAAGGCTAAACGTTGGCTCTCGGTATCCCTGTCTGGTCTGGGGACTTGGGGCACTATTGCAAACCATCTCAGCAAAACACTGCACATTTCTCTTGGGTTATTTTCTAGCTGAATCTCAGCGCAACTTCACCAAGCAATTTGGGTCTACAGATATAATTCATTTCTAAAGAGTAAACTACATTGATTCTCTGAGTAAGGACAAAAAAGAAAAAGAAAGTAAGAAAACCTGGATAGTTCAACTTTTCTTATAGGAACTGCTAATATTCTCTAGTAAAAGGAGAATTATAATGTGCTAAAGAAAATCAAGTCTGGTGAAGTCACCACAAAGTGATGAGTGTGGCACTGTGGCAGGAATACTCAGTTCAGAGTCCACAGGTCTCTTACCAGCCCTGCCACCAACCAGCTCGGGGATATTGGACAAACTACTTCCCTGTGAGGCCCCGTGTTCTCATCTGCAAAGTGATGTGCTGGCCTGGCTGTGATTCTACAAAAGATTCGAGCTGTCTGAAATCGGAGGAGGAGGCAGATGGCATATGGCTCAAGAGTCTCACCAGAAGAGCTCTGACTACTTCTAGAGAGTAATGTGAGTCAAGAGGTAGAAAAAGAAAAGCAACTTGGTTTAGGAAGACATAATTCTACTAAAAACAACTAAAAATGTGAAAAGACCTAGAAAAGTAACTACAGAAGGTAATGGAAAATAGCAAATTCCATTTTCGAAAAAGTATGGGAAATAAAATTGGCAAATTAGACCAAAAAAGGATGAGGAAAAGAATATAGCAAAAATTAAAATGTCAGTTATTAATGAGAGTAGAAACCAGGAGAGAATTCTAGTGAGAATTCAGGCCATCACACATTCACAGTGCCAAACTCTTAAAAAAGGAAATCTAGACCTTGTGATAAATGCATATTTTTAGAAATGTAAATGTACATCATTCTTTATTTGCCTGTGATTTGAGCCAGGATGAGAAGCTTGGTTTCATCCGATAATCAGCAAGTGATAAGAGGGAGCGTTGCCCATGAAGAAGATTATCAGAGCAGGAATGTGAGGAAGGAGGGGAAAGGGGAAAGGCTGGGCAGGAAAATAGCTGGGTCTTCATTATCCCAGCATGAGGTGAGACAGGCTGGAATTTAGCCGGGCTCCAAAACAACAAGAAAAGGCAAAATTCACCTTTGGAGAAAGAAATACTGAACTCAAGGGCATGAATAGAACAAAAAACTCCAAGAAATTGTGGTGCCACTCAAAGTCCTGCGGAAACCGGTAGAGAGTGACTTGGGCAGAAGAGAAATTCTGTTTATGACTTCAGTTTTTAGGCCCAATTTCTGACATCTGCTCTTAAATAAGACCTGAGTCTGAGTACCTCAGCTATTAAATAGGAAAACAGATTTTGTTTTCTTCACTATAAGTACCATGAGAATCAATTAATATCATAAAATATTTGTAAACTGTGGGGGAGCACAGGTGATTTTTAAGGCAGTGAAACCACTCCGTGGAACATCATGACAGTTTGTGCCGCTACACATTCTTCCAAATCCAGAGAATAAATTGATACAAAGAGTCTGATCCTGATCTCAGCTATGGAATTTGGATGATAATGATAGTGTTGGTATTAATTTGGTTGTAAAATCGATTTTTTTTAAAGTTTTAAGCATACGTATGATGCAGGCTGTGGATTTTGATGCTATTCTCTTTATACAACACACCAATAAACTTCGAGAGGCACAGAAAAGGTCTGGGAGAGCAAGAGCTGTTCTCTTTGAAGACATTAAAGATGCGTGGGACTACAGATGAAAGAGTAAAGCAAGCACCAAGGCGAAATGAAGCTTCCAGCCTTAGATGGCTTCCTTGCTCAGCTTCCCTCAGCAAGCCTGATCACACACCTGACTCCCAGAAGCCCCGGGAGCCAGGCTGAGCCAGCGCAGGTGTCTCTCTTGGTGAGAGCCGGATAATCAACTAACCCGTCAGCCTTGCAGAGCGATGCCCAACCTATTCTCTCCACGCTCACAGTTCAGTCTGGAGGGAAAGAAGGGCATTTTACAGCTTGTATTTATTGAGTTCTTCTGTGTTCCAGGCTCTCTGTGAATTTGTGAGTGTCTTTTTTTATTTAGTCCTTGCAACAAGTCTGCGGGTATGGACTCATTTTATTGATGCGCGTAAGAAAGGTGAGACGCAGAAACGTGAAATAAATTCCCCTGTGCCACCAACAAACTAGGAAGCAGAGCCAAGATTCACACATGAACCAGATGATTCTGGAGCCTTTTTGCTGCATTTTTAATAATAATTAAGATAAGTGTTGCAAAGAGAAGTCACCCAGCCCAGGCAGTGAGGAAAGTCCTCGCTAGGAAAGTGAAGCTGCCACAAAGGGGAGAGAAGCCTGAGACGGGACCGCTGACCCCGATTGGCATCAAAGGTCCACACTTGACTCTTATTACACAAGCTACCGTACTAGGATCACACACACTCCTGAAGGAGCTGCAGGTGAAGTCCCTCAGATCTGTTATCACATGCCTGTGCCCAAAATAGCTTTAGGTGCAGCTTTTAAAAATTGTTTTAAAAATTTGTACAATGGAGTACAAAATTATCGTTTTATGCAAATTTAAGATTAGACAATCATTTCTACCTAGGCTATGCCACAGGAATATTCTCTGAGAATCATTCCTGGATAACAGTCCCAGAAACCCGATGATTCTGGTAATAAAAGCTTTGCTTCCAAATGGCAGCGGCAGAGGACCCAGGGAGCTGGGGCTTGTGAGGCGCCCAGTTGTGCCGTTCAGAGAGGACCTAAGTCTTCCTATAAAGAAAGAACAGGAAAAACACCTACCTCTGACCTTCACCCCAACCACTAGCCGTGTGCTCACGGAGGGAGGGCAGGTAGGATTCTCAGTTTGGGGGATAAGGAGAAATGCCATGAATCGGGATGGCACCATCCTTGGTCAGAGGGAGCACAGAGGCGGTTGGCTTTGGCCACTGCCCAGTTGGTGGGCAGCACGGATGTGCACGGCTGGGCTGGCGGTGCTGAGCCTGCATCCACCGTGGTAAGTCCAGGTGGTTCTGTGTGTAAAAGGACAAAGGTGATGCTGTCTTTGCACCAGGGCTGATATTTAAATCTAAAGCTAGAACAGTCCTAAAACACATCACACTTCTGGATCCAGGATAGTTTTTATGAGCTGTGTTCTTTCTTGGAGAAGCTATCCTCCCATTTCTCAGAGAGAGGGAAAAGGTCATGTCTATAATTCTAGCCTTAGGTTTCTTTTGTTTGTTTGTTTGTTTTTTTAAATGGCCACCTTAGCCCAAACAAGCCTGGAAATTTTTGCAAGTTTTTTTTAAATCATGACTCCCCTTTCCAATGGTAAGTCTAGCAGGGACCAAAATGGCCTCAGGGAACAACAAGGCCATACCTCAGGACCCTGCACAGGCTTTCCTTTGGCCTGCCCTAGAAAAATAATTTGGGGCTTGGATTCCTATTTGGAGGAGGAAGGAAGTGGAACTTCTACAGGGTGACCATAAAGTTCATATGCAATATATCGTGTTGTAACTATTCAAATTGCACTCGAACGTCATGGCCACCCTGTATTAGTGAAGCCTCTTTGTAACTGGCACTTTCTCATGCACTAGTGAACCCTCACCCACACCCCACCAATCAGAGCCCCTGTTTCATGAAGACTATCAAGGCTCAGAGGCCCTCTACACTGCCATGATCTCTCTCCCTAGGTCATCTTACAAAGGCAGGCAGAGAGCATTAAGAAAGGTCACCCTCCCCTTCATGAGCTCAGCATGAACTTGGGTGCATCTAGTGAAGGCGACTAGGTGAACAGATGTGATGTGTCTATACAGCCTGCCCTCCCTGGCCAGCACGGGCTGTTGACCACCTCGTGAAAGGTTTGGGGGGCGATAAAGAAAGACCTCTGGGAGACCCAAGGAGTCCGACTTCCACAGTACAGACGCCCCTCTGCTTACTATGGGGTTGTGTCCCAATAAACCCGACTTGGGTGGGCGGTGTCTTCTCAGGGCTACCCCCTCCCACTGAGCAACCAGACCTGAAATCAAGAGTGTGAGGCAGGAGGGTCTGGACGGACGGGGCAGCTGAGAAAGTCAGGGAAGGGCTCAGAGGGCTGCTCCCCATGGGACTGAGTCTCCCATCCTTCCAGAAACCAGACAGGTGTGCACAGGAGGCTAATGGAGTCAAGATGCAGAGCCCTGTGAGCGGCAAGCTCGGCCTCTCCCACAGCAAACTGCCAAGCAACCATCATGGCCCTGTGGCTTAACGTCAGAGCCTGTTTTGTGTTGCTATAAGTACCTGAGGCTGGGTAATTTAGGAAGAAAAAGGGTTGATTTTGCTCATGGTTATGTAGGCTGCACAAGAATTACGGCCCCAGCAACTGCCTCCGGAGAGGGACTCAGCAGCTTCCTTTCATGCGAGAAGGTGATGGGAGCAGTGGTCAGGGGGGCAGAGGAAGGTAGCAGTCAGAGGTAGAAGGTGCCAGGCTCTTTTTAACAATAATTTATCCTGGGAACAGATAGAACAAGAACTCGCTTAGGATGGTAGGATGGGGAGGCCATGGGGAGCATGGGGACACTACTGACCCCCAAACCGAGCACCTCCTACTATACCCAACATCAGGGGTCAAATGTCAACACGAGCTGTAAAGGAGTCAACCCACCAAATGATCGCACTTAAGAAGATTCATGTATTTGCTTCACTTCCCAAAGGTAAATAAATAACCCAACCAGCCCCAGGGAGCCAAACTTGGCCTCATGATCCCCTTTGCCTCCAGATCCAGTCTTTTATTCCTTTTTTCATCTACTTTAATATTTCAGTTGTTAAACTCTAACCCAAATAAAACCTAGCTTGTGAAAACTAAATGAATGTTAATTTGGATTCCTTATTTTAAAGTGTATTCATATGCAACATTTGTCTTACTTTAACACTTTCTTTCTCTCCGGGGGGAAAAATATGGCTTGCTTTCTTTTTTTTTTTTTTTTTTTCCTTTCTTTTAAGAAGAAATTCACACATGTCTAAAAGGCTGTGCGTGTTTTCTGATCTTCTTGGGCATGGGTGTCAGCGCAAACAATAGAATCAGCAATGAGAGCATGTGACTCCCCACTTCAATGAAGTCATAAATACGTTATAAGTAAATGCTGAAATAATGACTTTGGACATCTTTTTTAATTAGAGATGAAAGAGTTTAGAAAAAATAATAACCACCTGGCAAGCCAGCTCCTTTTCAAAAACTGAATTAAAGTCAAATGAGAGAAATAATTAGGACAGCTGGAAATAATAAAAACAATTGATGCCAGATACATCTTTGACAAAATACAACAAACCACAGGGAAGGCATAATGCAGAATCTCAATTGTGTCTCAGGTCTCTCAGTCTCTCTCCTTTTTTCCCTCTCAGTTCATGATCACAAGGAAAAACACTGCATTTCAGAATATAAGGCCAAAGCGCAGGAACACTATTACAGCCTGAATGGTACATGACCATAAACAGGGAGTTGGTATGGAATATTTTATCTAAAGAGACATAGTGGGGCACAGGCCCCATATACCAAGGGTGGTGGGTTCAAACCCAGCCCCAGCCAAACTGCAACAAAAAATAGCCGGGCGTTGTGGGGGGCGCCTGTAGTCTCAGTTACTCAGGAGGCTGAGGCAAGAGAATCACCTAAGCCCAGGAGTTGGAGTTTGCTGTGAGCTGTGATGCCATCGCACTCTACTGAGGGTGACAAGGTGAGACTCTGTCTCTAAAAAAAAAAAAAAGAAAGAAAGAAAGTATTTGAAAGAGATACAGTACTGCCATCTGAATGAATAGCTTGTCCCTCGTATGGGGTGCTAATTCTTACTTCTTGCAGGTTATTTAGACTGATACCTATCTGTTGATGTATGTGTCTAATCTTAAATTTGGTTTTTCAGATAGAGAGCTTGTTTGGATTCTGTTGTCCAGATTCAGAACTGTTGCTGGAATAGTCCGTTGCTGGCCCAGACACAGGAGGAAACGGGGAAAAGCTCCCCCCGCCCACCATGAACTCTGCTGCCCCTCCAGAACATTACATTCCCAGTCTCTCTGTTCCACACAGCCGGTTTTTTCTGTTTTGCAGGGTAGGAAAGGGCTACTTGCCAAATGCTAACAGTGGTTTGCTTTGGAAAATAGGGTACTAGTGATTTTTATTTGTGTTTAAGTATTTTTTCTGCATTTACTAAATTGTTCATAATTTAAAGCCAAACATAATTTCAAGTAAATTCTTCAATCCTGTAAACACATTTAAGAGGGAGAGAATGACCCAGAAACACATTAACAACATTTCAACAGTGGGAATGGAACGGAATGAAGTTCATGACTTTGCAACTCCTTTTAAGTGCAAATCTCTCAGCCTGCAACTTAACTGGGATGGAGGGAAGGGGCCAGAGAAAAGCAGTGCCATTCCTGGCCGCACTAGCTCAGCCCCTCTGGAAACCAGGTTATCTAGATACTCCGTGAAGCCACTTAATCTCCTGTGTCCTTGCCATCACTATATCTTCGTTTCCACAGGCAAAGCTTCTGCTTAAAGTTAATAGAAACTGAGAGAACTGGGAATTTACTTTTTCTGTCTGTCAAACCAAGATAAAGGGTTTATTCAAACTTTTTTATATGAAGAGGAGCACCTGAATGAAATGTGGTCATGATCAGAAATGTTAAGAATTAGAAAACTTCCAGATATTCACACAGATGATGCAATGCCTCAAAGAAAGAAGGGGGAAGTGACTCTGAACAAAGAGTGAGCTGCATTAGCCGTCTTCTGTGAAATAATGCCAACTAGGGTCCACTAAGGAGGAAAAAAGATCAGAAGAAATTTTAAATTAACCATTTAATTTAGTCAAAATGATTCAGCTTTTTACATTTTAGTACACAGGTAAATGCATATTTTTTTTAATTTGAATAGCGATGGGCAGTTCAACTTCTTTTCCTGGAGGTCTTATTTGGACACAATCCCACTTTAAAAAGTCTTATCTTAGCAAGCCTGATCATTGCATTTAATCTCCCCAAATATGTCCAATTTGTACCAATATGTCCAAAGACATAGGCAGAGAGATTACTGATTTTTTACCCAATTATGCAATTAGTTAACAAAAATTAATTAATACTCTTGAATGAGTTATTTAATATCCATGAACCACATAGTGGTGCTCACCAGGCATGTGTTTCGTGAATGAATGTTCCAATGAGGCTCCATTTTCTCCTCCTGTCCCTAGTTCACTTACTCTATCTCCTCTGACCTATGTGCCCTTTCTCTGAAACTACAGCTATAGTTCCCAGGCACAGGCCAACGAGTCCCAAACTATCAACACCTGTGATGAAATTCTGAACAGTTGCATTGAGAGAAAATAAATAAGGATAATATAGTTTGCTTTCCACAAATTTCAGATGAAATTCTGAAATTCAGATGAAAATAAATAAGGACAATATAGTTTGCTTTTCACAAATTTCAGATGAAATTCTGAACAGTTGCATTGAGAGAAAATAAACAGGGATAATATTGTTTGCTTTTTCTTTAAATTTATTCAATTTAAAGAATTACCCTGTAGTCTGCAAGTATGTTCTTTGTACTCCTTTGGAAATCTTTTCTTTTATGAAATGATAAAAGAAGGTACTAATTATTGGCGGGCTTAAGATATTGACTCACCAAGGTATAAAATTCACAAACTATGTCTACATTTTGTGAATTTGCAAAGTCTGGAAACTATAGACTTAGAGAATGTGCATTGTTTCTGATACAGGAAAAAAGGAATTTTCTTTTCCCCCTATCCCCACACCTTTCTCTCCTAGGAGAAGAGTCTGTTGTGTTAAACTTCTCGAAGTCTTCCATCTTCCACCATTATCCTCCTCAATGCAAAGAGGCTGCCAGATAGGCACTTTCTTTCTGCACACTCACCATGATTATAGGAAAAAATGATGAACTAAATCCAGTTTCACTGTCTCTCTCAGAGTCCCCTCTAGAAAACCAGTTCCAGAATGGGTATATAACCCACGGCTAGCCTATTCCTACAACCAATGGCCTACAAGATCCCCCCTCTCCAAATCTGAGCTCCCAGGACATGAAGATAGTCTGCGGTGGGGACTGAGCCTCTGAGGCCAAGGCCTGCAGTGCGAAGCTGGGGCCAACGGAGTCATGTGGAGCCACAGGAAAGATGAGGCATCAGGGAGCTGTGGGTGGGAAGATATCGGAGAGCCGGCAAAGAGGGGGCTCCGTCTTTTCCTTCTAGTTCCCAGCTCCAGTTGAAGTTTATGAGTTCCTTCTTTAACTTCATCGACTGCCACCTCCCTTTTTGTACTTGAGCTAGGGGTAGTAGCTATTACTTCTTATGAAAACACATTATAAAGAGGAACATGGACTAAAGCTCATGCATTCTCAGAAAAGAGGGGTGTTTTACTAAACATTTTCTCTTCCTTACTTCCGCAGCACCAAAAATATGCAGATCATTGATAAGACTTCCTTCCTATGCCTCTCTTAAGCATCATGCAGAAATCTTCTCCAGGCATAAGGAAAAGCTCAGCTCTCAGCCAGTCCCCTCCCCGCATCTACCGACGATTCCCATGTGCACCATGATGGAGACTTGGCCTTGGGTCCAGCTCCAGCCTGGCTCCCTGCTCAGACTGAGCAGTGCCCAGGTCCCAAGGAGAGTACACCAGTCACCCACCGAGTAAACCCCCATCACTGTCACTTTTCCACTGAGATACCATCCAAAGAGGTGAAGTAACATGTCACGCAAGGAAAGAGCAAAGGGCATAGCATTTATTTGAATTTGTTAACTGCCCTAAAGGGTAAAATAGTAGCCTCACTTCCTACACAAAGAAACGGAGCTTCCGGGGCTTGCCTATGACTTACCAAAGATCACACATGAGTAAAAACTGAGGCCTGGCTCTGAGTGAAACTTGCTAAACTCCGAAGTCCATACTCATTAAATAGTACACCATTTCACCTCCAAATTTTTGGTGGCCAAACCACATCTAAACGCAGACAACATGAGTCCTGACCCTTCGACAAGAGTTATTTCCAGTTATTGTTCTGAAGTTCTCCATAAATAGCTCAGAGAAAAAGATACGGAGACACGGCACTGGGAGAGGACGACAAGGAAAGGCGGCCCAGAGCTCTCTTGTCGCTCCGGCCCTTTCTCTTCTCTCGCCTTCCTCAGACAAGGACATTCTCCAGGTTGTGGTCCCGAGTCACCGCCCCTACCCAGGCCAGCCGGTAGGCAGCTTGTAAGATGCTGCCAATGCCCGGCACCTGCTCTCACCCTGGTAATGTCGCTCCTCATTGCACTGGGATGGGTCTGGATGACCAACTACGCATGACCGAAGGAACGCTACTCCCTTCTGAGAGCAGGCTACTGTGAGCATGCAGCTGCTGTCTTGGGTGGTCTTTCTGTGCATCCAAGTTGTGGCACTCACTCTGGGAGACCCCACTGTCACACCATGAGAACACTTAGGCCACCTGCTGAGAGGCTCACAAGGTGAGCAGCCCCAGTGTCAGCCAATAGTGAGTGAGAAACTAAAGCCTGTCAACATGAGTAAGACAGAAAAGGACCAGTCCGGGCAGCACCTGTGGCTCAGTCAGTAGGGCACTGGCCCCATATACCGAAGGTGGCGGGTTCAAACCCAGCCCTGGCCAAACTGCAACCAAAAATAGCTGGGCATTGGGGCAGGCACCTGTGGTCCCAGCTGCTCGGGAGGTTGAGGCAAGAGAATCGCCTAAGCCCAGGAGTTGGAGGTTGCTGTGACCTGGGTGATGCCATAGCACTCCACCAAGGGCAATAAAGTGAGATTGTCTCTACAAAAAAGAAAGAAAGAAAGGACCATTCCCCAGCTGAGCATTCAAATGAGACTGCAGCTCTGGAAAACAGCTTCAGTGCAACGTCGGTGGAACTTAAATTAGAACAACCCAGCTAAGCTACTCCCAGACTACTGATCCACGGCGGGGGTGGGGGGAATTGTTGGATTAAGCTGCCAGGTTTAGGTGTAATTTGTTATGTAGCAATGGCCAACGAATTCAGGCTTTGAGACTTTCCTACAGGTACTAGACATTTCTCCATCGGGGTCCCCTCAGACTGTTCCTGCTAAACAAACCACTGGTGTTCGTACATTGACTCCCTTCTCTGGCTGGGGAATAAACTCTGTAGCTATTTCATAAATATCTTCATTTGACATACACATGTGGGTCCAGATGGCAAAGTCTTCAGAAAGCCCTATGTCTGCTTCTTTTGCTTCATCATTTTCATACGCTCTCTGGTTTTCTGAATCTTGCCTTCATAGTAACTCAGGCAATAGAAGCCAGAAAATTTTAAGGAAGAATTTGACTCCTCTCTTGGGCAGAATATTAAAGACAGACATTATTGTTTGTTTTGAGGTCAACCAGTACAATTATGCAACATAAAATGTTTTAAAGCATCTGAGACTTCAGTTTAATTTAAAATCCTATGGGCTTTATTACCAGAATGAATGATTATAAAATATATGCATGCAAATGAAAAGATAAAAAAAATTAAAGGGCATATGAAATTTAGTGCATGCTACTTGTAATTCCATGCCAAACTGTTGCAAAAGATAGTGACTATGCAATACCATGTAAAAATGTGGCTTATGGTATTTACGACTTGAAAATATGGTTTTAATATTCTATTGTCATGGACATATATTATAAAACGGACTAGAGAATTAAGTTTCTTAGATTAACACGAAAGGGAGGGGGAAATGACTTACTCGAGGCTGTCTTCAGTTTAACTGCCAAAATAAAGAGCTTTGTTTTGACTAAGGTGATTCACTCCAATAGTACTCCACGGAGAAAACCTTTAGCAAATGGAGATTCTCTATTTTTTTTAGTGTTTTCATTTTAAGAGCTCATTTGAGACCAATCTAATTCAGTCAATATTTATTAAGTGCCAAAAATGTGAAAACTAATATATTCAAGGCTCCTGGGGCTGGGGGCAGAGGGAGTTGGAATTGAAGCTTACAGTCCCCACTCTTGAGATGATCACAATGTGTCCAAAGAGACAGGCAGGCGGAGCAAAAAGAATCTGACCCAGAACTGCTTAGATTGTTGCAGTAGCCTAGAAAAGGCTCCCACCTCCAGACGGTGCTCTAGCCCATCCTCCAAATTACTGCCTCAATTTCACCCCAAATTTTAAAAATCTAATTGTGTTGCTTTCCTCCATAAAGCTCTTCCATGGCTTATAGACTAGAGTCCAGATTCCTTACTCCAAAGCTCTTCAGCACTTGATCTAAAACCACACTTTCATATTCAAATAACATTCTAAAGAGGAATGCTTAAGGAAAAAACTGATTCAATTTGAAAAGACTAACAATTCCAGCTGGTTCCTGAAATAATGCATGAGCAGCCACTGTCTTTACAGGACTGCTCTCTTTCTAATTTTTGCCTCCAGCAAGAACAGACTTCTAATAATAAAGGAGTCAGGCTGGGTGTGTCAGCTCCCGCCTATAATCCCCCACACTCTGGGAGACCAAGGCAGGTAGATTGCTTGAGTTCACAAATTCAAGACAGCCTAAGCAAGAGCAAGACCCCGTCTCTAAGAAACATGGAAAAACTAGCTGGGCGTTGTGGCAGGTTCCTGTAGTACCAATTACCTGGGAGGCTGAGGCAGGAGGATCTCCTTCAGGTGCCCAAGGGGTTGAGGTTGCTGTGAGCTATGATGTCACAGAATTCTATTCAGGGTGACCAAGCAAGATTCTGTCTCTAAATAAATAAATAAAATAAAACTGACAACCAGGAAGCAGGTGGGGCATTTCCTTGCAGGGACTAGTCCAGGAGAGGAACACAAGGGTGTGTGACTAGGAGAGCTCCTTTCCTAACCCTCCCCTTCCAGTCTTAGTCCCCAGGACAGTGCAGCACTTCCAAATGTCACGGGGCTCTCTCCACTTCACCCAGGAAGGAAAATGGCCCCAGGATCTCCCCAGAATTGAGAGGGGTGCTGAGATTTGGAGATAGAGAAAAATACCTGGAAGTCATTAGTCTGAGGAAGCAGGACTCCCACAAAGCAGAAGAGGGCTTCGGGGCAGGAAGGTTTCGTCTTTCTTTGGATTTGAGTGTTTTAGGGGGTGGAGAATTCACCCAGGGGCTAGAGGCAGGCCCCTCTTTCATGTGTCACTCCCAGTACCACAGTGTGCCTCTGCGGGGACACTCAGAGAGCCCAACAAGTGCTGAGTGGGGCCCACAGTGGCCAGTGAGCCTGCCGGAGCTCCAGGAGACCAGCCCCATGGCCAGCACCAAGTGAAAAGGCAAAGGGCAGGCCGCAGGCAGCCCAGGGCCCACGGCCGGGCACAGGAAGGGCCGCGGGCAGGCCAGGGCCCATGGCCAGGCTACAGCGGACATCACCTTCATCGCCCTCTGAGCACCACACAGACCGGATTTCCTGTATGATCCCAAGAACAACCAGAGATTGAACCTTCTACCAGTCCAATCAACGTGGGCTCAGAGCAGTTTGTATGTGACTTACAGACATTAAGGGATGTTCTGGGTCATGTTCTAAAATCCTGAGCTACTAGGCAGAGTTCAGGGGCTGTGTCCAGACAGAAATGCTCAAACCTCTGATCCCAAATTCCTCTGGACCCTCCTGCTTGGGTTTAGAGGGAAGACCCCATTACACTCTATACGAAAACCCTTTTCCCACTTGTTCCTCATTATTCCTCTCTCTTTTTCTTTTCTTTTCTTTTTTTTTTTTTTTCCTTGCAGTTTTTGGCCGGGGCTGGGTTTGAACCCGCCACCTCCAGTATATGGGGCCGGATCCCTACTCCTTTGAGCCACAGGTGCCGCCTGGTATCTCTTTTGCTTAAAGGCGCTATACAGGGGTTCGCAGACTCTAGAACAAAGGCTAAGCCCAGCATGCTGTTTTTGTGTGGCCCTTGAGCTAAAAATGGTCTTTACATTTTCTTCTTGGTATTTACATTTTTAAATGGCTAAAAATCAAAAGAGTCGCGTTTTATCACATGCCGCGGTCACCTGTTTATGTGCCTGTGGTGGCTTTCACTGCGATGGCACAGTCCAGTGGTTGTGACGGACCCTACGAGCAACAAAGTCTGAAACATTCGTTACCAGTCCTTCACAGAGTTTGCAGACCCCCACTTCGCACGTGTGGAGGATGGGGTGACCTACAATACTTGGGGGGCCACATTCTTCTTAGAAAGCCAAGCACCCAGCTGCGGGGCAGGAAGCAGCTTGTGGGCCTCGTCTGGTGCCTTCCCCTCTGTCCCGTCCTCCAGACTTGCCTGGCTGGAGAGCTTCTGTCCTCATGAAGGACTTGGAAATGAGTTGACAAGGGGACAGCAAGGGGAAGATATGCAAAGAAACCAGAGAGGAGCTGGGCAGTTCCCAGGCCTGCAGCCAACACCGCTCAGTAACACCTGCTCTGGAGGGGAGGAGGTCAGCCAGCCTGCGCTGGGACAGAGTCCTCAGCTGCCAGCCCCGTAAAGCCCACCCCCTCTGTCCCGGGGTGTAGAAGTGCAGAGCGACAGAAGGCCACGGGACATGAAAAACTGGAAGGGTGCTGGGCAGTGGGGTGCTCAGCATCCTCACCAGATTGTGGAAAAGTCCTCCCAGAACTGAAAGAAGACAGCTGAGCAGAGCTCCGATCAGAACCAGCAAGCTCTGCCTGGAGGGCTTGGGAATGTTCCTCCTTGGCTGTGTTCCACTGAAAGAGGAGCTACTTTAAATATTTAGAGGTAGAAAGAATGAACGGGATTTAGCAATTAAAATATATGCCTCCAGGAACTGTTTCAAAAACATGTTTTAAGTTTCTCCTTTTAGCTGAAAATATTAGAAATTGATATGAACTCACACGAATGTCATTTTCCCTCCTCCCATCTTGACCATCTTTTGCTGTAAATTAGTAGGCACACTGCTGAGTCAGAACAACACCTAATTGCTTTTTGTATTCATTTCACTCCATACACATTTATTAAGCACTTATGATTTGCAAGGACACTGTACCACGGATAAGCGAGAGAAAATAAAATGAATAATCCCAGCCCCAGAGAGAGACTTGTAAGGTCAGTAGGAAAGATATAAAATATGATTTAAACAAAATAACATATTTAATACTGGGTAGAAACCATACCCGGGCGTGTGCGCATCTTACGTGTAAAGCTGCTGAGCCATTCAGATCACACAAAGTGAAAAGCTGAATAACAAGCAGAGTTAGCCTTCTCCTCAGCGTGCTCTGGAGGAAAGAGGGTGTGGAGCCAAGTGCCTACTCAGGGTTTCCGAGGAGGCACACAGGACCCAGAGCCCTGCCCCAGGAACAAGCTCCGCAGGTGGTTCCTCAGATACATCCAAGTTTGAAACACAGGCCTGAGTAAGTAGTTCGCAAACTTTCTTGCTCATTAGACTCACCTGGACCCTCATTCATAAATGAGAGTATGTGGGGGCTGTTCGTGACATTCTCCAGGTGCTCCCAAGGTGCCACCGCGTTTGAGAAGCAGTGTTCTCGCACACTTCCCACGCAGGTCGCACAGAGAACAGCAGACTTTGCTCAGGGAGGACGCGGGGCTTCTCATCCCTCTAAGCAGATGTCTTCATTTCATTTCTGAGTGGCCCGTTTTTTCCTTTTGTTTAATACAGCCTCCAAGCTCTTGCACTCTATAATCCAAATTTGATTCACTCATACAGCAGACGTGGCAAGGGTGTCGTGGACACACGTGGGTGAGGCCCTGACCACGCATGTGCACATGCCAGGCTCGGCGTCAGGAACTACAGGAGAAACCAGAGTCCAGCACTGCTCACAGACAGGCTGCAGCCTGAGAAGTGCTGACCTTCAGGTTGTCCAAGGGGCTTCTAGGGACCAGGGGTGACAATGGTAGGCTATGAAGGAAGGTCATGCCTTCAGAGAATGTGCTCATGAATTACATTTCAGAGAATGTGCTCATGCCAAGAGTTGCAGGATAACTAGAAGTTAGCCTCCCAAAGAAGGAGTAGCCAGCTAGGTGGACACCAGCCACAAAGGCACGGTCACATCACAGGGGTTGAAATACCTGGAACATGTGTGACTCTGAAGAGCCTCTGGCCCCAAGACCCCCCCGGGCCACACTCCCAGTACATACACGGCCAGCAAAGGCCATTACGCTGGCCTCGTGACTGTCCATCCCAGCACAGAGGGCAATCACTTGGATATCTTAAATACAAATAAAGTCTAGACCTCACCTCCTAAAGATTGAGCATCTCTATTTTCAACAAGCTCCCCACTTGATTATAAGAGGCAGGATTCAGAGCCACATTTGGAATCTTAGCAAACAGAAAGCTGGAAAGCTGGCCTTGACCACCAGCTCCGTGGATTCTTCCAGTAGGGCTGCAGCAGGACGGGGCCGGGTCTGCGGCCTTGAGCACCAGCTCCCTGGATTCTCCCAGTAGGACTGCAGCAGGATGGGACCGGGTCTGTGGCCTTGAGCAGCAGCTCCCTGGATTCTCCCAGTAGGGCTGCAGCAGGATGGGACCGGGTCTGTGGCCTTGAGCACCAGCTCCCTGGATTCTCCCAGTAGGGCTGCAGCAGGATGGGACCAGGTCTGCGGCCTTGAGCACCTGCTCCGTTGATTCTCCCAGTAGGGCTGCAGCGGGATGGGGCCGGGTCTGCGGCCTTGAGCACCAGCTCCCTGGATTCTCCCAGTAGGGCTGCAGTGGGATGGGGCCGGGTCTGCAGCCTTGAGCACCTGCTCTGTGGATTCTCCCAGTAGGGCTGCAGCAGGATGGCGCCGGGTCTGCGGCCTTGAGCACCAGCTCCCTGGATTCTCCCAGTAGGGCTGCAGCGGGATGGGGCCGGGTCTGCGGCTGTTTCCTCTGCCTCTTCCTCCCTGCCCAGACATTTGGTGACTTTATCACCTTCAGAGACAAGGACCCAACACATTAGGGTTCCCCGGCCACCACTCCCCTGGCAAGAGTGTTGAGAGGTCTGAAGCCATCCCCAGTTGTTCAGAATGCCTTCCTGGGAGCATTCCTACAGCCGTAAGCAGAGCCTCGTTCCGGAAAGGGTGGCAGGCACCAATGCAGGGAGGGGGAAGGCGTGCTGTCCCTAATCCTCGCTGTATCCCCAAGGAATATATGTAAGTACTTGTCAAAAGCCCAGATTCATGAATTTTACCATAACACGTAATGGAATTTCTCCCGTTAAATGCAGTGAAATGAACTAAAACATTGTAATTAGATGCATAATGAAAGTAACAGAATAAGCAGGAACAGAAATAGTGAATTTGTGTGTCAGGGCTGCTGGCAGTCAGCTTAGTGCACACACCAACTAAGCGGCTGGGGCCGCAGCAGCCAAGCAGCGTGTGATTCAAATCTGTACTGGAGCAGAAAAACAAATTGCTCCATGTCATAAATCTTCTGGGTCATCTGCAAAGAGCTGAAACTGGGAATCTGAAATCCGTGAATGCCAAGGGTATGTTCATATATCAAAATAAACATTGGTACAGACAACATGAGTCCAAGCCAGAGAAATGTGCAGTTGCATTTACGTGTAGATGAAATAGATAAAATCTATCCATTGAATCTCTGAAACAGTATCTCTCCAGGCCTTTCCCCCCACACTTCAAAGTCAGCTGTAGGTATAACAAACAGATGTTTCTGAATCAAAATCAGGACATGTGATTGGAGAAAATATATATTTTTTCTGAGTTGTAAATGCATTTACAAGTGTTGCCTTGGACTCCTAGGATGGCGAGGAAGCGATGCTGACGGGTGTGGGGAGGCTTGGACGAGGGCCAGGCAGCGGCAGGAGGCAGAAGGCCCTGCCCAAGGCGCTTGGGCCCAGCGGGGGTCACTTCCGAGCAGGTCTCTGGCCAGGAGCTCGGGAAGCCGCTAGCTGTGCCACACACTGTCTAGGCGGCCAGGGGAGATCCAAGCAAAAGCCCCAGACGAGTCAGAATAATGAGGCAAACTGTGACCTCCCCAGAGGACAATAAGGCAGGGATGCCCCCCGAGAGGAAAGGGAGGAAGACTGAGAAGATCTCAGGGCGAATTTTAATGTATATGTGATTGAATTATAAACCCGAACTTGCTGAGAAAATTCTCAATCAGATTGAATTTACTTAGAAACGACTAAAATCAAAACTTTCTGCTTAGTCACAAAGTATGTTTACTATAAGGAAATAAAGATTACAGTTGGGCCCATCTGAGTATGTGATGGAAAAAGCCAAAGTCATCCCCAGGGCTTAGTTTATCCTCTAGTCCTCAAGTGGACAAGGTCCGTCCTTCCTTGAGGCCTGGGACTCCCGCCCACGGCCGCTCTGTGGAGCAGCCAAGCCACAGCAGAGCAGAGCCGGCGTCTCCTTGTTCCTTCAGTCTCGCCTTCAACAACTTTTTTTTTTTTTTTGGAGCCAGAGTCTCACTCTGTCACCCTCAGTAAATGTCATGGCATCACAGCTCATAGCAACCTCAAACTCCTGAGCTCAAGTGATCCTCCTGCCTCAGCCTCCCGAGTAGCTGGGACTATAGGCGCCCGCCACAACACCCAGCTAGTTCTTCTGTTTTTAGTAGAGACGAGCATCTCACTTACTCAGGCTGGTCTCAAACTCATGAGCTCAGGTGATCCACCTGCCTTGGCTTCCCACAGTGCTAGGATTACAGGTGTGAGCCACCGTGCCCACACAACAACTATTTTCTTTGCATTCCACTCTCCAGCAAGGGTCCTCAAACTACAGCCCGCGGGCCACATGCCTTGCTGTGAATTGTATTTGTTCCCATTTTGTTTTTTACTTCAAAATATGATATGTGCAGTGTACATAGGAATTTGTTCATAGTTTTTTTTTTTTTTTAAACTATAGTCCGGCCCTCCAACAGTCTGAGCGACAGTAAATTGGCCCCCTGTTTAAAAAGTTTGAGGACGCCTGCTCTGAAGCCTTGAAAGGAGCCAGATCAGGAAGTCAAAGGGAATTTGGGGAATCCAAGAACATCCATACCAGGCTCTCTATGTAAATAGTCCTTTTGAAAAATCTTCCTTAACAAAGAATTTTTTTAATCACGATACCTAGGATTGGCATCATTCCGGGAAAATGCGTACACACACCCCCCTCTGCGCTCACAGTAGAGTGGAAACTGGACCAGATTTTTTTTTCTGGGAAGCTACTGGATATTATGTTTTTAAAATGTACATATCCTTTTAATCAGTTTTAGGAATTTGTTTCACAAAGCAATTAAAAAGACTGATACAGGGTGGTGGATAAGTCTTTGACATCAACAGAATCTGGGTTCAAGTCCCGGTTCCACTGATCACCTAAATGAAACTGTGAGCCGATCGCTGCATATGGCCTTCTGCACCCTGGTATGTGAAGAGGGGGTGAGAGTAATGCCCATTTCACAAAGCCACGGTGAGGATCATGAGCTCACTCATGTCACGCTCGGCGCTGCCCCAGCATGGAGGCCAGTGTGCTAAATACAGATTTTGTTCCCCATCTGGATTGTTTTCTAGACATAAAGATGATGGTACAGGGCAGGTGATCACACCAGTGTTTGTACAAAGAAAATGCTAAACTGCAACTAAAATATCTAACAAATGGTTCATTAAAAAATTATGACACCCATATAATATTAACAGCTATTAGGCTGTGCTTAAAATGATGTTATGAGAATATATCTAATGCTATAAAAAGATGTTCACAATAGGTGTGGTCAGCGGCTCACACCGGTAATACCCGCACTCTGGAAGGCTGAGGCAGGAGGACCACTTGAACTCAGTTCAAGACCCGCCTGAGCAAGAATGAGGCGCTGTCTGTACTACAAATAGAAAAAGTAGCCAGGTATTACAGTGGGCACCTATAGTCCCAGCAACTCAGGAACCTGAGACAAGAGGATCACTTGAGCCCAGGAATTTGAGATTGCTATGAGCACCCACGGCACCCTAGACAGAGTGACAGAGTGAGATTCTATCTCCAAAAAGAAGCCTGGAAGAGCTGGTGTCTCCTCACCTGCAGTTTCCATTGCCATTCTGAGGACACCAACAAAGATGTTCACAATATATTAGTAAATGAAAAAAGCAGGCTCACAAACTAGCGTGCACAGCATGACTTGATTTGTGTTTCTGTGCATGTAAGTGCGTAGAAAAATATGGAAACGGAGTCAGAGAAATTAGATGGTTGGCTGTGTGTGTTATTGAATTTGTATTGCAGTTGTAATAGCAAAAAGAAAATTTCACAGAGATGTGGTAACATCTTCCTTGTGATGCATTTTATCAGCCAGTTATTATGAAAACTCACGATTGTCCCAGAAGAATTGCAATTAATCATGAGGAAGGGGCAAGGGCAATGGGAAATCTCTCTCGGAATACCTCAGGGATAATTCCCACCACGAGGAAGTTACATGAGTGGATGCTAAAATTTGTGGGTGAAAGTTCGAGAAGAAATAGAATATTTGCACAGTTTCAAAGTACGTCCCCCAAGATAGTTATTAACTACCCAGGGGAAATAGCAACTTTTTAGTGAAGAAGCCTGGTGGTCAGCACCTTAACATGGAGATCATGGCTGACATCACCAGCGCTGAGACACGTCAATGTCATGGACTCCCGAGACAAGGCCCACCATACACAGGGCATGTCCCTTCTGGGCGTTCGTGACAAACAAGAACTTTAATCTCACCATGAGAAGACACCAGACAAAGTCAAATTCATAGACAGTCTCTAAAATACATGACCAGTGCTCTTAAAGAGTGTCAAGGTCACTGAAAGACAGGAAAGGCCCAGGAGCTGCCATGGACAGAAGGAGACTAAGTGTAACCATGCTGGGCTCCTGGATTGGCTCCCATAGCAACAGAAGAGGAGGAAGAGGAGCTGCCTTCCAACTGTGGAAGGGGAAGTGAGAACAAAGGCAGAATAAAATGAGTTAGTTGTAATAGCGTCGTCTTGATAGCAATACCCATGTTTCTATGATTGAAATATGGCTGAGATAGTAACATTAAGGTCAGCTGGGTGAAAGGAAGATGGAGATTATCTGTACAAGTTTGCAGTTTTTCAGCAAGTGTAAAATTATTTCAAAATAAAAAGTCTTAAGCACGACTGGACAGGCCTAGGTCCCTACCGTCCGGCATCACTGGGGAAGGCCCCAAAAGGTCCCAGGCAGGAAAAGAAAGTCACAGGCCTATACCTCCTTCTCATATTTGAATAGAAAATATTAAAACTCGTGGGGTTAAAATTAGATTAAAGCAAACATAGGGGAAGGTAGCTTCTCAGTTTTCTGCACAAACCACAGAGAACATTCACAGATGTTATCAAAATTCAATATTTCTCTTCCAAATTGTCAGTCTTCACAGTTTCCCCATTCCAGCTCATTGTTTCAATTTATTTTTATTTTTAATCTCAAAAAAACTCTTTTTTCTTACATCATGCCTGTGAGTCAACAATAAATTAAAAGATCAAGGACCTTTGAGTTTTAAATATCTCCAAAAGTATCTTCATTATACCCCATCAATGTGGGGTAACAGATGTACCTCTGTGGTGGGGGTGATGTTAATAAGGGAGGCTGTCAAGGTGAGGGAAGGGTGATGGGAAATCTCGGTACCTCGCTCTCAAATTCGTTGCTCTAAAAATTAAAATTTATTGAAAATGAGGAAAAAAAAAGAAAAAGGATCACTTAGGCCTTGCAGCCAAAGCCTAGCTGTAGAAGGTGGATCTGAGCAGACCTGGGACTGCAAAGATCGGGGTTGACCTGCCTGTGTCAAATTGGGGGGGTCTCATGCTGACGGACAAGTGGCTCAGAAAGGCAGTGGAACTGCAGACGAGGAGACGCCAGCTCTTCCAGGCTTCAGTCCTTCATCCGTGCACTGGTCCAAGGGCCTTCCAGTTGCCAAGGTCTCTGCCCCTGAGGAGCCACAGTCAGGGAGACAGACGCGTAACCAGTCGCATGCACAGAGTTGGCGCAGGACAGAAGCGAGCGCAGAGAAGAAATGACGAACTCAGGCCGGAGAATCAGAGCCAGCTCGGGAACAAGGACAGGCGCAGACACGGGCGGCATTCCGACCCGCACGCCGCTCTCGAGCACGCAGAGCAAACGCAGGTGGGAGCAGAGATTGAGCTGCTCCACTTTTTAAATACGGGAAGAGTTGGGAGAGGACAGGGCAGGACTTTTCCACCAAGTATGGGGACAAAATCATTGCATTCCAGTCACTTTTTTATTGACAGGAACTTCTTTCCTAGGGCCATTCTCTGGCTCATCAGTTCCTTATTGTTTGTGCGTAAATACCCTCCTGCTGTTGTTTAATTGGGAATCAGATGTCTCTAAGAACTAAGATATTATGTTCAAGTGCAACTATTTCTTCCACCCCCATGTTATCGTTGAACCCAGGAACTATATTCTTAAAATAGATAGCTTCTTTAAAAAATAAAACCAGCAGCTCGGCACCTGTGGCTCCAGTGGCTAAGACTCCAGCCACATACACCTGAGCTGGTGGGTTTGAATCCAGCCTGGGCCCCCCAAAACAAGAATGTTGGCTGCAACCAGAAAATAGCCGGCGCTGTGATGGGCACCTGTAGTCCCAGCTACTTGGGAGGCTGAGGCAGGAGAATCCCGTGAGCTCAGGAATTGGAAGTTGCTGTGAGCTGTGATGCCACAGCACTCTATCCAGGGCGACAGCTTGAGGCTCTGTCTCAAAAAAAAAAGAATAACTAAAAAAGAAAAAGAAAACCAGCAACGGGACATGTTAGTGCTGAAAACGCTCCCTTCTTAGGCATTGGCTCAAGGTGGGCAAAGACTTTACAGTCATGATCTGGTGAGTTTCACTGCATTTCTCAAAGCAACGGGGGGCTGTCCCAGTCAAACGCTAGGGATGGCTTTTGAATTAAAGAATTACCTGCTCCCTGAATTCTCTCTCTGGAGAGTGTTTTCCTTTAAACTTTTATAGCCCTTGGAAATTCTGAGACTCCTCAACAGGAAAGGTCCACAGTGCAGGCGCTGGGGGTCCAGGCCCAGGGCTGGGTGTCCCTGCAGACAGTTGGGAAGCCGCGGAGGAGGTGTGAGACCTCCATGACCATTACAGGAAGCAAAACGAAAACATCAAGGCATCCCTGATGAAAGCGCTGCCCACGGAGATAGAGAAATCCTTAGAGAGACTAGATGAAGAGGTTGCCTGTGGGGTGGGGAACAAAGTGCTGCCCCTGTATAGAGCCTGTGAGTGCACTGGCTTCTCAAAGGCCCTGCCACTCACACTCACGTCCACAAGTAAAACAACACACGTAACAATGCTGCAGTCAACAAAGGGCCACATACGAGAAGTACGACAGCAGTCCCACAAGATTACGATAAACCCGGGAAACTTGTCGCCTCTGTCACGACTTCATAGCACGATGCATTGCCCAAATGTTCGCAGTGAAGCTGGTGTGAACGCACTTGCCGTGGTGCCAGGTGTGTAAAGTGCAGCACATATGACAATGTCCAGTGGGAGATACGTGATGATAGCCGTGAGTGACCATGTTCCTGGCTGTGTTTCTCCACTGTACCTTACGTGGTTATTTCAAAGTGTACTTTTTCTACTTGTGAAACAAAAGTGAAGGGTAAAACAACCTCACGCGGCCCTTCAGGAGGCGTCGGGAGGCCTTGTTGTTAACATCGCTGGAGGTGACAACCCAGCGTTTCCCCTCTGCAGACCTTCCAGTCGGTGGGACAAGATATGCAGGTGAAGACGGTGACCTGGATGGTCCTGACTCTGCACAGGCCGAGGCTCGTAGGTGTGTGTGTCTTGGTTGTTAACAAGAATCCTTATAAGCCAAAAAAAGAAAAAAGAGGGCGGCGCCTATGACTCAAAGGAGTAGGGGCTCGGCCTCATATGCCGCAGGTGGCAGGTTCAAACCCAGCCCTGGCCAAAAACTGCCAGAACAAAAGAAAAAGAGAGAGAGTGAGTAAACCTCTAAACTAGAAAATGTGCTTATAGAAAAAAGTTATAAAGAAAGAAAATATTTTTATACACAGTACAAGTATTTGTATTTTAAGCTGAGTCTTATTATAAAATAATCAAAAACTTGATTATTATTTAATCAAAAACTGAAATTTATTTTTTACATATTAAATTTATAAAGTAAAAAAGTTGCAATAGTTTAGGCCAATTTATCATTGAAGGAAGAAAACTCTTTTTTATAAATTTACTGTAGCTAACTGTCCAGTGTTTCCAAAGTCCACGGCAGTGCACCACAGTGCCCGGGTCCTTCACGCCACTCGCCCTCACTCACTGACTCACCCAGGGCAGGTCTGGCTCTGCAGGCTCTGCTCATGGTGAGTACCGTATAAGGTGCTCCATTTCTTATCTCTTATGCCAAAATCCTCCATACCTTTTCTGTGTTTAGATAAACAGCTGACTGTCATTGTGTTTTAGCTGCCTGCAAGCACTGTACAGTTGAGCCTGCGCAGTAGGGCTGACAGGTGAGCCTATGCAGTAGGGCTGATCTGATGGGTGAGCATGCACAGTAGGGCTGATGGGTGAGTCTGCACAGTAGGGCTGACAGGTGAGCCTGCACAGTAGGGCTGCCAGGTGATCCTGCAAAGTAGGGCTTACGGGTGAGGCTGGACAGTTGGGCTGCACAGGTGAGCCTGCACAGTAGGGCTGACGGGTGAGTCTGCACAGTAGGGCTGACAGGTGAGCCTGCACAGTAGGGCTGACGGGTGAGTCTGCACAGTAGGGCTGCACAGGTGAGTCTGCGCAGTAGGGCTGACAGGTGAGCCTGCGCAGTAGGGCTGACGGGTGAGTCTGCACAGTAGGGCTGACAGGTGAGCCTGCACAGTAAGGCTGACGGGTGAGCCTGCACAGTAGGGCTGACGGGTGAGCCTGCACAGTAGGGCTGCACAGGTGAGTCTGCACAGTAGGGCTGCACAGGTGAGCCTGCACAGTAGGGCTGACGGGTGAGCCTGCACAGTAGGGCTGACGGGTGAGCCTGCGCAGTAGGGCTGCACAGGTGGGTCTGCACAGTAGGGCTGACGGGTGAGTCTGCACAGTAGGGCTGCACAGGTGAGTCTGCGCAGTAGGGCTGCACAGGTAGGGCTGACAGGTGAGCCTGCACAGTAGGGCTGACGGGTGAGTCTGCACAGTAGGGCTGCACAGGTGAGTCTGCACAGTAGGGCTGACTGGTGAGTCTGCACAGTAGGGCTGACAGGTGAGTCTGCACAGTAGGGCTGCACAGGTGAGCCTGCACAGTAGGGCTGCACAGGTGAGCCTGCACAGTAGGGCTGCACAGTTGAGCCTGCACAGTAGGGCTGCACAGGTGAGCCTGCACAGTAGGGCTGCACAGTTGAGCCTGCACAGTAGGGCTACCCAGGTGAGCCTGCACAGTAGGGCTACCCAGGTGAGCCTGCACAGTAGGGCTGCACAGGTGAGCCTGCACAGTAGGGCTGACGGGTGAGCCTGCGCAGTAGGGCTGCTCAGGTCAGCAGTGTGGCACCACGGTGACGTGATAGCCTAGGTGTGTAGGAGGCCCTACCGTGGACTCTGTGATGTCCCACAGCAAAATCACCTACCAACTTGCTTCTCAGAGCATAGCCCACCCACCAACAACACAGGACTGTAATGAATTCTTCCCTCCAGAAGACACCAAGATTGTGACGCAGGTGTGAAAGCACAGGGTCTTACGGGCAGAGCACATTGAGGCCCAGAGGATTCAGTGGCCTCTCACAGTCCCAAAGAATTTAATAACATAAGAACTTGCATAGGAGACATTTCCAGAGTGAAGGTGAAATGTCCCCATGAGCAGCTCTGATGTGAAGCATTTCCCTCAACTGGAAAGGAGGGTAACAAGAAATGCTTTATAGGAGAGTATGAGTTCCTTCCCGGTCATCATCTAAATCATAAACAATTTCATCAGGTTAGAACTCGAGATAATCTGAGGAAGTTCAATTCCTTTCTTTTTTTTAACATGAAGAAGACTACGCCTGATATAGTGATCTCCCTACCAAAGCACATGAAAAAGCCAAAAAAGGCTGGATTCTTCTAAATCTAACTTCAAACTATCTCCAACTCAAAAAAAAAAAAAAAAAAGAAAAGGAGGGAAGAAAATTAGTAGCAAAAAGAAAACATTGAATCTCTACTTTTTTCAAAGCTAGAGAATATTCTTAGAAACATTTACAATTTCAAGGAAAATCAGCCTAAGGTTTATCTTCTCGAATTTACTTACATTCCACAGCTGTCCCAGTCCTGGGTTAGGACCGTTACCCACTATCCGCTGTGGAAAGTTGTGAACCTAATGGAGGCCTGGAGCTCCAGCTTTCCAGGAATTGTTCTGTATTCAATGCGGCCATATCTTTCTGGGCTTTATAAATTCACTAGATGTACCAGTAAATATCTCTTTGTCTTCTAAAAAAATCTCTCAGAGATTGCTGCTTTGAGGATCTGAAACACGATGGGGAGTTTGAGAGCAGCCTCAGCAAGAACAAGACCCTGTCTCTACTAAAAATGGAAAAACTAGCCAGGCAGGCAATCCCAGCTCCTGGGGAGGCTGAGTCAGGAGGATTGCTCACACCTGGGAGTTTGAGGTTGACACCATAGTGACAGGGTGAGACCTGGTCTCAAAAAAAACACTATAAGGAAAGCGCAGGAATAAAAATAAAAATTAGTTGGAAGCATGTACTGGTAGTTTGAAAAATAAAAGTTAGTTGGAAAGCAGCACAGACGGGCTCCCCTGAGTCCCACCACGCACACCCCACGCACACCCTCCCTGTGCCGCTCAGCGTTTGCCCTGGTTTTTGCCCCGCTCTCCTCCTCTGGCACCTGCTCTGAGCCTCCACATCAGGACAACCCGTCCCTGCCTGAACACACAGAGGCTGCCGCCCACTGTTCTCCCTGCCCCCAGCAAGGCCCCGATTCCTCTCAGCCAGCTCGCGGCCCTCGCTGCCTGCTGCAGACTCCACTCACCACCGCTTGGCGGCTGTTCCTTCACATCTGTCCCAGGGTGTGGGAGGTGACCGGGCTTCTGGGGAACAGGTTAACATATATGTAGGCTTGCCTGGAGCAGTTAATTGCTTTTTAATCGAGTCATCAGATTTTAATTTTTCCCAGTAAATCTGTGTTTAAAAATCTACTACGATCTTTTAACATCGTTCCTTTATGTAATAAATACAGTGGAACCTCTAAATTGCCCACCCCAGGGACTGTAACAAAATGGTCCGCATCCGGAGCTAGGCCCACCTGCTGACTGGCACGTGTGCGCAAGTCCAGCCTCTAAAACCAGGTCGGCTGAAGGAGGTGGCCAGTGGAGGGAGCGCTCCCTATGGGGGGTTCTACTGCAGTAGTCTGACAGGTTCTGCTTTTTAAAATAAATTTTGTTTTGACACAAGAAGACTAAATAAAAGACATTATTTAAACTTAGCTTGATAAAAAACTTTAATACGTGTCCTTTATTTTCTAATTTCTCCTCAGTTGGATGAAAATTTTGTCACAGGCCTGCATTTGGGAACAACTGCCTTAGAGTCTAATACCTTCAAGTTCAAACACCTTCAAGAGCCAGGTCATTCATTACACATCACTGAATCGGCTGTTGGGCAGAGACTAGAGTGAGGGGAGTGAGGCATTGACCTTCGATGCAAAATTAACGGGGATGCCCAAAAAACTCAGTAATCAAGATCAATAACATTTTAATAAAACAAAATTTCATTTTAATAGAAGGAATTGATGCCAAAGTACACCTTTTTTGAACAAAACATTAAAGCTTTTAGTAAGGACAGGATCAGCATTATGCTGATTTTTCGTTTTGCCACAACTCCAGCGCGACTCCGCCTGCACCGGGGGCGGGAACTCGGCGCACGGCCGGAGGGTGGGAGTCAGTGCACATCCTGAAGTGCTCCCAGTCCACTGAAGCCCGTGCTGTCCGAACACGGCCTCTGTGTGGCCACCAGTGTCTCAGAATGTCAGTATCTCCAAGGAAGCTCAGTCTCCGCGCCCCTCTCAGGACCAGAGGTGGGTCAAGGCGGACGCACCAGGGATTTCTTTACAGGAGGAGTTGACACATGTCGTGCAGGACGAGGGGACTTAAAAGCTTGGGCCTGGAAGCTCTCCAAGAAGCAAGGGAAGACGGCTCACCCTTCAAGGCCTACAGGGTGCCTGCAGGAGAAGGGTCCATCCCACCGGGGGTGGGGGAGTCCATGAGCACAATCTGGGGACCCTGTCTGGACGCCAGCAGGAAGAGATGCCAACTTCGGGGTTGGGGGGGCATCCGTGTCGCCTCCCTACCTCCGGGAGGAGAAGGCAGGGGCAGATAGAAAAGGTGCCGTCTGTCCCCAACAGGGACGCGGACGGAAAAGCCACTCTGTGTCCGGTCTCACCGAGCGTCCCCAGGGCCCCGCATGTCACGCACATCATCTCACGTCATGCTGGGAACATCCCGACGGGGCATCTATTATCCTTCTCTTCGTGATTAAAAAAAAAAAAAAAAAAAAACAGAGGGTCATAGCTGAGCTGGGACTGGGAGCCGGGAAGTCTGATTCCAGAGCCCAGGTGTTCCCCACTTACTAAACTGCTGTTAGGAGTGGACACAGGCAGGCAGCCCTTGCACAAAACCACATGGGTGGAACGGTGTCTGGAGAACATGCAGTCGGTCGATCCCCCCAGACGTTACAAATGTGAGCCTTGGATCAAGCAGGGCCCAGCAAGGTGCACGGCCATCAATGGGACACCGAGCGACAGTGTGATCTGACACTGAGGACGGAAGGTGGCATCACGGCCGTGAATCAGCATAATGCTGATCCTGTCCTTACTAAAAGCTGCTTTGATGTTTTGTTCAAAAAGGTGTATTTTTGCATCAATTTTTGCTTTTCCCAGAGCCGCAGGGAAACGTGCCTTGTTGCTGTCAGTATTGAGAGAAGCTATACTCTGTACTACGTGAATGAGAGCCAAACCCAAACTGTTTGGTTTCCCATCTTTGTTAAGGCTGCTAGGAATGTTTAAGGCAAATTTTTTTTAATTCATTTGTACATAGATCATACATACATTTTTATATCCCACATCCAACAACTCTGGGGACTACATGTCTGTAACACGCATTTCCATATATGCTGGGCTCAGCCTTGGCCCTGCTGACTTCCTACTCATGTCCTACGTTGGTCCTGATTTCTACAGCCATTTATTTTATCCTTTCTTCATTTATTTCACTTTCTCTAATCTCTCGCAGGATCAGCTGCCAAATGAATGAATGAATAATATCCAAATAATAAGGTATCCTTTCTCATGAATTGGAAAAAACTTGTGATGCTCAGTCAGGTCTCTAAGCGTCGGTCAGGGGAAAGTCCAAACTCCATCACCCAGGCCGAGCTCACGTGAACGCTACAATTAATAAAGGCAGCAACAACACAGTGACAAAAAAAACGTGGTATGACCAGACAGGGTGAAAGACGACCTCATGCTAGTAACAGAGGAACGTTAATATCCACCCAGAGAGCACGTGAACCGCCCTGGAGATCCTGATGACAGAAGTGGGAGAAGGTGGAGGACGGGTTGCAAGCTCACACCTTCGCGTACTCCACGCTCTCCAGAGTCCGTCCTTCTGAACTGCAATGTTCTGTCGGAGATGGTCACACGCCTGCGGGATTAGGCCCTGCTTTCGTCTGCGGTTGCTCCCCCGGCTTGCACTGTGTAGTTTAAAATCGTAATTACGTTTACGCCATGTCTGCAAACTATTAAATAAGTTCCTTTTGGAGGGTCCCCTAAATGCTCCTGTTGTTTTACAGGACCTGCCCACCTTTGTCCTAAAACGTCAAGGTTTCCAGCAGCTGCCTGGGTCTTGGTTCTCAGGGTGCTTTTGGTCAAAAAATGACCGGACAGCACAAAGTAAGGCAAATACGAAACAAAGTTTATTGAGGAAAAGAAAGACACACTTAGAAAGTCAGAATGTTTACAAAGCAGGATACATTTGGCACACACAGCAACGGGCTTCGTTGACAGAGCAAGTAAGCAAAGAGGCCTGAATATGCTGAGGGTTGACCTTTGTGCCCCAGCTTGGGCCTCCCTCGTGGTTCAGAGTCTGTCTGCACATGTGGACCTCCCAGGAGCCACTCTGAGCGCCCCCTGGAGGCTGGACTGCTATGCAGGTTTATGCTAATGATGTGATAATCAGCCTGGAGGCTGCACACGTCACCTTCAAGGCTCTACTGTGCCTACTGTTAGGCAGGGGTCCTCAAACTATGGCCTGGCCCACGCGCCACCCGAGTTGGCATGAATTATATTTGTTCCCATTTTGTTTTTACTTCAAAATAAGATATTTGCAGTGTCCATAGGAATTTGTTCATAGTTTTTTTTTTTTAAACTATAGTCCGGCCCTCCAACAGTCTGAGGGACAGTGAATTGGTCCCCTGTTTAAAAAGTTTGAGGACGCCTGGAGAGAGTCTGCTGCATCTTTTGTAGTTAGCAAGTTAAGGTCTGATTGGCTGGTAGGTAAGAGGTTCCCTCCTCCCAGGTGTGAGCAATCATTGGGGACAGAATTAAGGTGAATGGCCCCAAGCTGGAGGCCTGGTTGCACCCCACCTTGTGCTCCTTTCCAGGATAGCTGTCCTGAAAACCACCTAACACCCTCAGAGCTACCCCTGAGTTGCTGATTCTATAACTAAATAACTGTTCCTAGTGGGCAGCAGAGGAAAGGGACCCCAAGAGGAAGGTAAATTTGGCTAAAGAGGAATCACAAACCGTGCATGTGCTCACCGAGCCCCAGCTGGCAGCCGGCTGCGCACTTCACCGCATGTCTGGACAGAGACCTGAGCTGACTGACACGTGGTCATTCCAACACTTCTCCAAATGCTCACACCTGCCACAAGAAATTTTCTTGTACTAGACTGGAAATATTTGTAGGAGACTTACCTGTTTTGAATCAATCAGCCAATCAACAAGTGCGATAATCATCACCCATGAATTCAACATTGTGATGAACTTAAAGGGAAAACTACACACACACACACACACACACACACACACACACACCCAATATGTGACTGCTGCCGTCAATGATCTTATTCTTCAGTTGAAAAGACAAGCTTATCAAAAACCACATCCTTCTATCAGCTCATTGGGCATTAACAATAAAAGTTCAAAGGAAGGGCACATTGAGAGTGAGGTTTGTTAAAGGAGAGAGAAAATTTGAACTGAACGTAAAGAGCAGGTGAAATTTAATTAAGAGCAGAAAATGAGAGAGCCTATTCCAGGTAAAGGAGAAGAAAAGGTAAATTGTAGACACAACCAGAGACTCACATCTGGAATTCCCACATCTCTCTGGCTGGCTTGAGCGGCACCGTTGGGCCATCTAGGAAAGGAAGAGAATCCGCTCAAGGCCACACCATTTGAAGTTTGGAAGAGGTGGCTCTGGGTTTTCTGCCCTTGTTTACCAATTGGACTTCCTTTGATTCTTTCCCTTTCCAATGGGTCTTACTTTCCCTGTTGTATTTTGAACTACAATATTGAAAGCCCATTATGGGGTTGGTAAAGAATGTTTATAATACAGTTACAGTTATACATCTTTTTCAATGGAAGCTATTGCCCTCCTATTACCCACAGCTGGCTGCCAGGAGAGCCGGCTAACCCTCCTCCTGGGAGCACTTGCTGATTGTAAATGTAGCGTGTAGCTCTGGTGTGTGCCCAGGCTGCTTCTAGCTACCTGGGAGGCCCTCATTTTTCTTGGAGATGGTGCTGAATTATCTAAGGAATTGGGGAATTCAGCTTATCCATGGGGATGGGGACAGGAAGATAATTGATTCATAGTCAGTGGACATGTGATCTCACAGCAGCCGACACTGTTTCTGAAGCCACTAGAGCTAACTAGAGCCTGCCTTCTCCTGTCACGATAACGGCTTTAGCACCGCCAGGGGAAGGAAGCCGCACACTGCTTCTTCATAATAAATCTCCCCTCTTATTGCCTGAGACATTTTGCTCTCCTGAGGACACGGGCCTGCTTCTTATCCTTTTCCAATTGAGTTCTTCCTTGCCTACCACCCACTTCCATTAAAATGGTTTACTGGGATTCAGAAGTGGCGACCTGCCACATCAAGCCTTTCATTTCCTCTGGACCTCCCTGCCTGCCTCCCCTCCGATCTCATTCAGACCTCCCTTCTTTGCTCTTGCTCCGCCACCCTCTCATCCTGGTCTTCCCCGGACATCCATCACTGCCCATGGAATCTCTTCCTATAGGTCTTCAGAGAGAAACAACTCCTGGATTGGATTCAAAGCAAACTATGATTCGGCTCTAACTCAATCTCAATTAATATTTGGCACCACATGTTATGAGTGAGAAATGCAATAAAACAACTATTTCTAAATTTAACTAGCATTCTGTAATGCAACTATTTATTACAGAAGGCTGTTGTTTATGTAGCGCCTGAGTTATTGATTAGTATGAAAAAGGCAGCATACAGGAAGCCATATAAATAGATCATTATTTAAATTGATTAATCAAATATCTGTTTCCATGAATTTTCCTCCAACAACCACAATATACATTATTCTACACGCCAGTGGACTGTAATTCAAATTCACATATCAAAGCCAGAATAGAACCTAGCAAGACAGGCCGTGATGACTTTCTCATTCTTTGAAATTCTAGAAAAGAATTAAAGCAGAGCAAACTGTATTTTTCTTCTGCGCACACATCCCCACTTCGCTCCCTCCCCTAATAACCATAAGCTGAAACCACTTAAGGATTACAATTATCTGTCATCATTATTGCCCGCATGACGATGAGGCTGCTACCCATTGCAAACGGTGCTTCTGAAAATGAAAGATGCTCTTCTGAGAGATTTTTGTTTGTTTTTTGCTTTATAGGCTCCTTCAGGCACACCAGGGGCGGGGGTGGAGGGGAGATGGAAATTCAGTCAGGAAAACGATTAACGAGCCCGGCTTCACTGCACAGTCACATGGAATCACACAGCAATTAGAGCCCGGCAAGCCCCACATTGGTTTCATGAACATTTAAGGATGAAAACTGATAACGTACACTGAGCTGACGCTGGGCTGCAAATGAAAACATCAAAGAGGTAAACATTGTAAAATTTCATTCTCTGCCTAATCACATCTCTGGAATGGGGATTGGAGCTAAGAGTATTTTGATTCTGTACACAGGAAAATTCAACTCTCCCTTCAAGCCTTGGTAAATTACTAGAGAATTGTCTGCCGCTCATTTTTTTCCCCCATTGAATATAAAACACACTTATGTTTCCTGGAAAATATATTGCATTCCCCGACAAATGAAGCAGTTAATCCATTGTCTTCACAGATTACTAAGGCCTTAATTGTTAAGTCTAGGAGAGAAATGAGGAAAACTTCAAAAAAATATATTTTAAAAAGCCAGGCAAAAATGGTTTAAAAGTGAGAAAGATCTACTAGTCTTTGCACTGCTGATCTTTACCATGCAAGAGAAATTTACCTTTATCTTACTAAAATGCCAGTATGGATTACATTAACTGAAACACATTCACTTTTTTCTACTTTTTTTTTCCCCTAAAGGAGTGCTTTTCTTTTGGATGGTTTTGGTACAATAGGATTTAATTTGTAAGATTAAAGTGCGGATTCCCCAGTGCAGACCAGTACACAAAGGCCATTTTTCCCTGCCTGGCTATGAAGATTTTTTCATCATTTGACTAAAAGAGAAATAAATGCAGAGAAAGAGGAAACACTTTTACACTGTTGGTGGGACTGCAAACTAATACAGCCTCTTTGGAAAGAAGTATGGAGAGTCCTCCAAGACCTTCCATTTGACCCCACAATCCAGCATCTTCCCCAGAAGAAAAACAATCATTTTACCATAAGGACATTTGCACTAGAATGTTCATCGCAGCTCAATTTATAATCGCCAAGATATGGAATCAACCCAAGTGCCCACCAGCCCAGGAATGGATAAACAAACTGTGGTAGATGTATACCATGGAAAACTCCTCAGCTAAACACTAAATCATTAAAAAGATGGAGACTTTACATGTTTTCTATTAACCTGGATAGAGTTAGAGAACATTCTCTTCAGTAAAGTAACATAAGAAAAGCAAGTATCCACCGTACTCAATACTCATATAAAGCCAGTAGATGAACTAATACCCACACAAGAGAAAAACTCAATTTAATTCAAGTTGGGCCAAAAGGGAGGAGAGCAGAGAGAGAGGTCAGGAGGGAGGGGACTGGCGTGCTGCCACCTACTGGGCACAGTGCACGGATAGATGGAACCCTCCTGGGGGTGGGGCGCACTACAACAGGGACCTTATCTAACACAAGTAAACGTTGTACCCTAATCATCTGTACCCTCATAGTAATCTGAAATTTAAAAAAAAAATCAAGTCAGCATAAGGCAAGCTGAATTCTTCTAAAGGGAAAAAAATAAAAAATAAATAAATAAAAGTAGAAATAAATAGAAAGACATCTGCTACCTTTGTGGTCTTAAATAAATTATTTTGGAATACTTGTAGATGTACAGAAAAGTTTAAAGGTAGCACAGAGAGTTCCCACATACACCCTCCACCAGTTTCCCTTTTTCTTTTTTTAGACAGAGTCTCACTATGTCGCCCTGGGTAGAGTGTCATGGCGTCACAGCTCACACCAACCTCAAACTCTCAGGCTTAAGCAATTCTCTTGCCTCAGCCTCCCAAGGAGCTGGGGCTACAGGCACCCGCCACAATGCCCTGCTATTTTTGGTTGCAGTTATCATTGTTGTTTATCAGGTCTGGGTCAGGCTCCAAACCACCACCCTCGGTGCATCTGGTGGGCACCCTACTCACTGAGCTATGGGCGCCAAGTCAGTTTCCGCACTTTTTGCATCTTACATTTCAATGGTACAATTGTCATACTAAGAAACGGACACTGACGGACTGCTGTCCACCTAACCCCAGACCGTATTCCGACTTTGCTAGTTTTTGCATTGCTGCCCTTTCTGTTCCCGGATCCGACCCATGGTATGACATTGTGCTGAGTGCATGTCACCCCCAACACCCTCATTCCTGTCTGTGACAGTTTCTCTGACTTTCCTTGATTTTCACACCCTGACTGTCTTGAGTCCTGGTTAGGTACCCTGGAGAAGTGTAGACCATCTTCCAATCTTTTGTCTTTTATTTTTCTCATAATGAGAATGGGGTCGTGGGTTTTCAGAAAAAATAATAGAGGGAAGTCACTTCTATAAAGGAAAATTAAAGTCTCAAGGCCACCCCTTCAAATTCTTTTTTTTTTTTTTATTTTGCAGTTTTTTGCAGGGGCTGGGTTTTAACCCACCACCTCTGGCCGGTGCCCTTCTCCTTAAGCCACAGGCACCACTCTGCATTTTTATTTTTCAAAGAGTTACATGAGATTTT